>NQMI01000234.1:0-41246 GCA_002270565.1 Stenocarpella maydis | reverse complement strand
TTTAGATTTATTATAGCTTGTTGAAATGTTTGAGTTTGTGTGGGAAAGGCGGCCGGAATGGGGGCCCGGCCGGAATCCTGGCCGACGATGTTACTGAATGCATGGGGCATGTGTTTGAAAATGAATGTTTCTCCAAGCAGTTCTATTAACCTTGCGTATGTCTGCGGCATTGACTCAGTGTGGCATGATAAGGGAATTTCGCTCTCGGCATTCTGTCGCTTTTGTGGCAATGAGATATCTGAGTTGGCACTCCTCTTTAGTAAAATACTACTCAGGCGTCTTGGTATAAATAGGGCGGGGGTGGTAGCCGCAGGTCCCGAGACAGAATCTTATGGGGTGGAGTATATCTAGGTACGGACGCACAGTGGGTGCGCTGGGTGGATAACTGCAAGTGCACACGGCTGGTAACCAAAGTATGAGAGAAGGTCGTATAGGTGGATGTGGCCGGGGATAACACTGCCAAGATGAACTCAAACCTTACGTTAATGATATTGAATATGCTTGGTTAGCGCTGGTCTGCTATTCTATTGACGCCGTAGCTAAATCAATGAACAGTGCAATCTTGATAGAACTCTGTTACATAGCAGCCCTCGGCTGACGCGTGCCCCACGGCCGCAGTGGTCCGAGTTAACCTTTCAGCCTATCTCATCTGTCAGACAAGTTTTGCAGGGGTGCTTGAAGCAAGTCCTACACGAATCCCAAGGGGTAAGACGCGAAGGCTGGGTCGCTCCTTTCTGCCTTTTTGCCTGTCAGACTCCTTTGCCATCGCCTCTCCTTTGGCTTTGTACGGTTTGCCTCGGGGTCTCCTTTTTCGACTGTTGATTTCTTGACATAGCACGCTACCTACCTAGGTACTCAAGTAAGTATCAATCATGGGGGTTCTTGATGGCGTCGTGTCCATGCTCGGCTGGGGCCCGACGCAGATCCAACCCCAGCGCGTGCCCACCGACGAGGTGCTGCCCATGCACCAGTTTGATGACACCTCGATAAACACCTCGATCATCCTCGCCTGGACTTTGCGCTTCAATGATGTCCTTGACGCCGACAAGCTCCACGACGGGCTAGCACGGCTCCTGGAGATTGGAGACTGGCGAAAGCTCGGAGGAAGGATAAGAAAAGGGGTAGGTTCGCACTGCATCTGGCACGTGTCTAGCACGTCCACCCATCTGTGCTTCGACTTTACCAACATGTTCTAGCCCAGCAACAAGCTCGAGATCCACGTTCCCTCGGAATTCACACCGGAAAGGCCTGCGGTGCGGTTCACCAAGGAGGGCCTTGGTGTCTCGTTTGCTGAGCATCCACTGGCCTCACAAATGCCCAATGCGACGAGTCAAATCCACGTCCATGACAGCCAGGAGCGCTTCCGGGGGTTTATTGGACCCGCGGACACGACGCCCGGCGATATTGATGATTACTTGTACCACGATACGCCCCAGCTCGGCCTGCACGTAGTGACCTTTCTGGATGCAACCTTGGTCTCGATCACCTGGCCGCACACCATGACGGATGGCCTGGGCAGACTGGCCCTCGTCCAGAACTGGTCCAAGGTTCTCGCCGGGAAGGAAGGCGAAGTTGCTCCTCTTATGGGCGTTCGCGAGGATCCCCTGGCGACAGTGGGGACCGGCCCGCAGCATGAGAAGGAAGAGCCGTTCGCCCTCAAGAACCAGAATCTCAGTGGCCTCAGCCTGGCGAGCTTTGTTGCGCACTTCATCTGGGACAAGTTCTGGGTCCCAGAGCAAGAGTCCAAGACCATCTTCCTCCCGGCAAAGGCCATGGCGGCCCTGAGGCAGCAGGCGGCAGACGACCTGTCGGCAACCAGCGCCGACGGGCGGGGCGCGACTGCAAGCAACGGGACATCCGCAGCGGCGAGGCCCTTCGTCAGCGACGGCGACATCCTCTCGGCCTGGCTGACCCAGATCACGTGCCGCGCGTCCGGGCCCTCGAGCCGCCCCGTCGCCCTCAGCAACGTCTTCGAGCTGCGCAGCCGCCTCCCGGGCGTCTTCGACCCCTCCGCCGCCTACGTGGGCAACTTTGTCCGCTCGGCCGTGACGCAGCTGACGGCCGACGAGGCGCGCCTGCTGCCGCTGGGCGAGCTCGCCCTCCGGAGCCGCCAGTCGCTCGCGGGCCAGGCCGCCGAGGGCCAGGTCAGGGGCGTCATACGGTTCGCCCGCGAGCTCGGGGGCAGCCCTGTCCTGCCGTTCAGACCCAGCAGCATCCTGCTGACGTGCAGCAACTGGACAAAGGGCAGGTTCTTCGAGGCTATCGACTTTGGCCCCGCTGTCGTCAGGCCGGGCCCGCAGAGCGACGTTGCCCCTGTCCCTGGGAAGCCGGTGTACTTCCACGTCATGAGCACCAAGGAGGACCCGCCCATGCTGAGAAACGTGCTCAACATATTGGGCAAGGACTGCGCGGGAAATTACTGGATTATGGTGAAACTGCCCCCGTTGGTCCTCCAGAACATGGAGAAGGAGATTGCAAAGGTCCGGTTCTGAGTATTCTTTCAGACCTAGTTCAAATATTCGGAATGCTTGAGGGTTATGGAGGATCTGGCGAAGAGGGGGTTCATGTAACCCTACCTACTCAAGTAGGTAGTAGATCGGTACTCAGGTTGCATTGCATCTGGGCATAGCATACATCGACTTTGGGGGTGCCGCACATACTGCTTAGCTGCTGCTTTCTCAATCCGATCACAACACTCTTTTGTTTATTTCATCCTTTCATCCTCTTTTTTTTTTTTTAAAAAAAAAAAACCAAACAAATAAAGACAAACAATAATAATAAGGAGCCGTAGGCAGTCCTATCATACAGTCGTAAACGCTCAAATACACAGTGTTAAATAATAAACAGTACCAGCAGGCTTCGGCCACACTATGTATTTGTCTACCCACTGTCTGCTAGGGGTTCCAACTACTTTTTAGCCTAGAGTTTATATATATACGTCTCATTGCCGAAGACCTTGGATCCATGCCAGGCTCACTGAGTATCTTTTCATTCCTCCTCGCACCCAATCGGATTCTCTTGCTCTTTGTATGTCAGCACCTGCAGGACGGAGTCTTAGATCCTACTCGATCGGATGAACAGTGCTCAGGGATCTGGTTGGATCTTGGCTGACTCTAACCTTATTTCACCACCCTTACTAAGGCACACGCAATGATATGCGCCAGTTGTGATGTCGGGAAGCTGTCCCATGCTTTGCCGTGCATACACCCGCAGGTCCACATCGGGATGTGCTGTGGTTAAAGTGGTATCACCCCACAATCGTCCCCGACGTCCTTGACCAATTTGGGTTCCGAACCCGCCGCAATCCCAGGTCGCTCGGGACAGTTGGTGCGCATGCTGACATTTCGACAGAAACTAGCCCGAGCTGCCGGGTCAAGATCGTCATCGGCAATAGATTGTGCAAGGAGACTGAGACGATGGGCCGCAGTATGTGCTGTTGATATGGCTTTGACTTCTCGAGCTGGGCCATAGCATAGCCAAGACCTGCCCACCTGGGCAGATCCTCGTGCAGTAACTACCCCATTGCCATGAACCCGCAAGAGTCATTCGCTTGGACAAGGTTCCAGCCCAACTCCTTCTGGGCGCGGAAACGCAATGTCGTGCTCAAAAATACAATTCCATTCCAGTTGGAGATGCTGAAGTCAACCGGGAGATATGACGCATTTGACCTCAAGTGGCATCCCATTTACAACGACGAGCCTGCTACGTGGCCCGTACCCAAGCATCTTTTCTGGGACTCGGACATCGGGAAATGGATCGAAGGTCTTGCTTATTTTGGAGACCTCGAGAAGGGGGATGACAACACCCTGGACCTAGCTGCCAAGGACCTTGTCCAGAAGATCACAAAGGCCCAGCAGGAGGACGGCTACGTGAACATCCATTTCACCGTGGTGGCTCCAGACGAGCGCTTTTCCAACCTGCGGGACCTGCACGAGCTATACAATGCCGGCCATCTAATCGAGGGCGCGCTGGCCTACCAGCTGCGGTTCACGTCGGACGAGTTCATCAAACCGATGAGGAAGTACATTCATCTGCTGCACAAGACCTTCGGACCAAGCGAGGGGCAGAAGCACGGCTACCCGGGCCACCCGGAGATCGAGTTGGCCCTCATCCGGTTCTACAAGAGAACCGGTGACAAGAAGGCGCTTGAGCTTGGTCGGTACTTCATAGAAGAACGAGGCAGCACGAGAGGCGCGGATAAGAGGCATTATTATGACGGGGAAGCCGAAGCACGAGGCGAGAGCATCCACACTGCACCATCGTACTATCCCGCTGCACGAAGTTACTGGTACGCCAACCTGAAAACTTGGCAGAGGTAAGATAGTAACACAGTCCTTATAGGTATAACCAGGCACACAAGCCAATCCTCGAGCAGGAGACTATCGAGGGCCATTCAGTCAGAGCGATGTATCTCCTGACCGCTGTGGCCGACTTGGCCGTCATCGACCCCGAGACCTTTGGCCCAAAGTACATACCTGCACTCAAGCGGCTGTGGGATAACATGGTGAACAAGAGGATGTACCTCACAGGTGGGATCGGCGCTATAAGCAAGTGGGAGGGATTCGGAATCGACTACTTCTTGCCTCAGTCCACCGACGAGGGCGGCTGTTACGCCGAGACTTGCGCTGCCATTGGCGTCATGATGCTCGCAGAGAGGATGCTCCAGGTGCGGACCAGAAACCACGCCGCGGGCGCCCGAGGTGGACTGACCAGACCCAGATCGAGCTCGACAGCCGATACGCCGACGTCCTCGAGCGGGCCTTGTTCAATGCCATGCTCACCGGCATGTCCGTCGACGGCAGGGCCTTCACGTACGTCAACCAGATGGCGACGTCGGAGCAGGATGCGTCCAACAGGCGCGAGGAGTGGTTCGAGTGCGCGTGCTGCCCCCCGAACGTCGCGAGGGTGCTCGGGCATATCGGGGGATACCTGTGGACTGCCACGACGAGCTCTGAGGGATCCGCCACTGTGAATGTCCACTTGTACGCTTCCGCATCGCTGGACTACGAGTTGCAGGGCACCGAGAAGCATATCAAGCTGACCCAGGTGACCGACTACCCGTGGGATGGCAGCGTCGAGTTTGAGTTGGAGAACGATTCCGGTGTCGAGGTGGATATCAATATCAGAATACCGGCATGGGCGGGCGACGCTTGGGAGGTACTGACATGTCCTTCACTGCCAGTCCCGATATGTTCACGGCCATTCTCTAACCGCATCTACGACAGGTCGTGCCCAGCCCCGCCTCGAATTCCCTAAGCAAGGGGTATCTCCACCTCGACGCCGCATACCTGAAGACCAACCCAGGCTTCACGCTCACGATGCCGCTCATGCCCCGCCTCCTCCGCCCGCACCCATTCACGCTCCAGCGCATCGCCGTCCTCGCCCGCGGCCCGCTGGTGTACTGCCTCGAGGACGTCGACCATCCTTGGGTCAGCGACCACTTCAGATCGCTCGTGCTGGCGCCGGGCATCACGAGGGCAGGAGGGCAGCTCTGCGAGCACGCCGTCGAGGAGGAGAAGAGGGACCTGCCGCTGGGCGAGCCTTATGTTGGCATCACGCTCAGGAAGGCCGGGCTGGTTCTCCCGCAGGGGGGGCTGCGGCCCTCCCTGGAGTCGGAGGGGCTGGGCGAGCTCGCCGAGGCAGCGGAGGCCGTGGATCTGCACTTTGTGCCGTACTGGGCGAGGGCGAATAGGGGCGGGGAGCATCAGATGCGTGTTGGTATTAAGACTTTGGACTGATGGGTCACTGTGCTTCTTGCTAGGCTCTAGATACAGTGGTAGACTTTATAACTGCAGTGGCTGAATACGAAGATGAAATGCCCTCCCCACATAGGCTGAGTCAGCCTTTTAATTTGGTCACAGTTCTCAGCCTCGAAGTCACTATCCTTGTAAGTGAAGCATCTATCAATGAAGAACTCTAGGCGGCACATAAAAACTCTTGTGCAAGCATTACAGTCTGCGATATATTGAAGAAAACGCCATATTAGTTACCACTACGTAGTATATCTCACGTCTGGTTCAAAACGAAAAAAAGCGCTGGAGTGTCGCCATGTTCGTTACATGCCAGCAGAAGGTGGCCGATGCTAAGGTCCCAACGTCCAGCTGAACACCTGCCGCATCCAGTTTCTCATTTTGTCTGCTCGACATGCATCCCATGATGCTCATGTTTCTCTGAAATAGATGCAGTTGCCGACTTGGATGATGTATTCACCGCGAACTGATCTACCGTGGTGTACTTGAACTTGCGGGCGGGAACGTGGTTGTCAAACATCAGATCGATCTCCCCAAAGGTACGGTCCTTGGTCTCGGGCAGGCGGAACCAGCACCAGATGTTGCACAGGAGGTTGGTTCCGGCATAGAAAAGGCCAGCTTTGGCGCCCCAGTTCCAGGCTAAGATCTACATGTCAGTGAAGTAGTCTACATATCGCGCAGCCGACGAGTCGAGAGACCTACCAGTTGCGGAGAGCATGCGGGGCGTGACCGAGTTGTTGAAGATCCCAGTGACATTGTATACGAAACGGCCGATGGTGATGGTCTTGTATCTCAGCCTGCCTGACGGCGTCTCTGCTACGATGGGGTAGCAGACGGGTCCGGTGGTCGTCATGTTGGCCAGGGTGGAGATTACGAGCAGGATACCGATGGCCAGCTGTGACCGTTGGCTGCTGTCGAAGCCGAGGCCGCCAATGGCGACCAGACAGAGGAACATGAACGCGGTCCCGCCCATGTACAAGGTCGCCCTGCCGAAGTGAGGCATGAGAAGCCAGCAGATGATGCCTCCGATGATGTAGCAAGCGGACAGGGAGATGTTGACGTCGAAGGCCTGGACCTCGTTGAAGCCCGCGGCCTCGAGGAAGACGACCGAGTAGCCGAGGATCGCATTCCCGCACAGGATCTGGGCAGCCCACACGACGCAGTTGATCTCAGTGCGGCGGAGGTTGGTCCCCCTGAAGCAGTCCGCAAAGGTGGCGTTCTCCGTCTCGGCCCTCTCCATCTCGGTCGTGTAGGTGATGTACGCCAGCGTGGACTCGACCTGCCGGTGCCGCTCGGGCGTGTCCTGGCGCAGCCGGACGAGCGCCCGGCGGGCCTCGTCGGCCCTGCCGCGGCGCACACAGTTCCAGGGCGACTCTGGCGCGAGGTAGGCGGCGACGAACAGGGGCACCGGCCAGACCCACTGCAGGGCGAACGGCAGCCTCCACCCCAGGTCGCCCTCGACGGCGACCGAGGCGCGCACGACGCCCGAGGAGAGCAGGATGCCGCCGCCCCAGCACATGCAGACGTAGGCGGTCACGTAGGGGCGGAGGACGGTGGGGACGACCTCGGACGCGTACGACGTCGACAGGGTCTGGAAGACGCCCCACGGGATCCCGCATATGAACTCGCCAAAGGCGAGGACGGACAGGGACGGCGCGAAGAACGGGATGAAGATGGCTGCCAGCATCCACACCATGAAGGTCATCATCGTCTTCCTGCATCCGAACCTGTCCTGGGCGTAGGTATTGATTACCAGACCAACGAGCTGCCCAATCAGGGCCGAGTTGGAAAGCACCGACTGCCATTGCGCCGTGATCACTTTGGTGTCGGTCTCTGCACTGTAGGTCCCGAAGCGGTTCTTGAACTGGGTCTGTCCGTAGAAAGACGTAATCTGCAGGAGAGACAGGGACGCTGTGTTAGATAGACACCTGGCCTTGTGGGACGGACTGTTGCTTGGGCTGTTTTGAGGATACACTCACGATGACCAGATCGTAGCCTTCCATGATCAGGCTGGCCGACAAGATCATGGCCCAGAAGCATGCCTTTTTGTACTTCTTGATAGCCTCCTTGATGGTGAGCTGCTTGTCTGCGGCATCGGCCTCCTGGGCCTGGCGGATCAGGTCGTGAATGTGTTCCGAGTCCAGGCCGAGGACCTGGATCTCGCCCCCAGTGGGAACGACGACTTTCTCTCCATCCATAGCGAGCGTGTCCCACGTTCTTCCGTTGTGCAGATTGTGGGTATATCCCGTAGGCAAGATGACCTGCTTCGCGTACGGTTGCGCTTTTGGATGCTGCGGGTAGCCCCGTCAACCACGGCTGGAGAGGGCATGCTGCATGTGATATACACAGCGTCGCACGCATGCCTGGGAATATACCCGTTGCGTAAGTAGTAGACCATAGTCACCCCACAAACAGCCCCGAAGCCATCGCGGTGTACACCTCACCGGGGTAGTACCTTGTCGTGCAGAATAGCCCGACAACCCGGCCACCTCTGCTGACCGCGACAAGGTTCGGGCTCGGGTGTGGGGGTGGCATCTGTCGGCAGCGGAGGTGGACTCAGCAGAAGCGAGCCAACCAGCGCCCGCCATGAGACCTGGGTCATGGTTGTTTCGAGCATGGCACGACAGACGACATTTGGAGGAAGCGGAGGTGGCGGGGTCAACAGGTGATAATCGGAGATGGGGGTGGGCTGGCTGGAGAACAGGAAACAGCGTACAAGGTTGGGCCGTGAAGATAGCTGCAGATCCAAGGGTTCAAGTGACATCGGGGCCTCTGTACATAGTGTTTGCACTCAAGGCCTGATGATGTTTCGTGTAGTTTCGTGGTGTTATCAGCGGTACCTGATCTTCGTGGACCCAAGGTCATGGGACTTGCATAGCACCATGCTTCGAGGCTGCCTTGAAAGTGACGAGGGCGGAGTCCGCGGATATATTACTTCAGAGTTGCATTCGGGGTATTGACCGTGGCTTGCGAGGTATTATTTCTTCCGTGGGTAGCGTCGTATTCTACATCTGGAAATGGGCTCTGCTCCGGGGGCACCCTAGGATATAAAATCGTGGTCACTCCTCGCTTTCAAGAGTTTCGTAGGCTATCAGGACAGTGATATTCTGCCTGACGACAAAATATCCCACGTCGACCATGCTCACCGTCATTCATAGCTGCCTCGGCCTGTTGGCCGCCACGGCTGTGGCAAACCCGGTCGAGCGCCGCCAGTCAACGACGGCGGTCGTCAACTTCGGAAACAACACCGGGGCTCCAAAGCACCTCGCCTCCGGTACCCTGTATGGCCTGCCTGATTCTTTGAATCAGATCCCAAGCCATTTCTTCTCCGACATGGGTTGGAACTACGAGCGAGCTGGCGGTGCCCAGTTGCCCGAAAAGGGCTGGATCGCAGGCCTAGACGCATACAAGTGAGTCGCCCACGGTTTCTCATGGTTGATTGTAATCAATCTGACAGTCTCTCAGGGCGCGCTTTAATAGCTCCCTTGTCAACTACCAGACCACCATCGCAAATGGTGGCACCTTCATCCTGCTCATCCACGACCTGTGGGGCGCAGATGGCGGCCAGGGCTCGTCGGCAGTTTACCCTGGTGACAACGGAAATTGGTCTAGCTGGGACAGCTTCATTACTCAGCTCCACTCAGATATAGTCGCCAGTGGCATGACCAAGAAGCTGGTTATCGACATCTGGAACGAGCCCGACATATCCCCTTTCTGGGGCCGTACCCAAAATCAGTACTTGCAGCTGTGGGGACGCGCCTACCACCAGTTGCGGTGAGTTATGCTAGCAGATTAAAATGTTCTTCGCTGCCCCAGGCGGTGCATGAAGTTGTCGCACCGGAAGACTGATGGCTTGATTTTCTTGCTTGTAGTGCGCAGTTTGGTACCGAAGTCCTCATCTCCGGGCCCGCCTCGGCCGGTGAGCCCATGACTTCCAATTCCTGGTGGCAAAACTGGGCTTCATATGCTGCATCCAACGGCAGTATTCCAGACCAATATTCCTGGCATATGGAGGGTGGCGGCGGGGACCTGATCTCTGCACATGGCGGGCTTATCGCCACCTTGGAGCAGTATGGCCTCCCCATGAAGACCATCAACATCAACGAGTACGCCATGTTCAACGAGCAAGTCCCAGCCGGATCTGCGTGGTGGATCTCCCAGCTCGAGCGCATCAACGCATTCGGCCTGCGCGGCAACTGGCTCAGCGGCAGCAACCTGCACGACTACCTTGCCTCGCTCCTGGGCAAGACGGGGACCACCTCCGGGTACTATCCCAATGGGGATTACCAGGTGTACAGGTTTTACAACCAGAACATGACCGGCCACCGTGTTGGCACCCTGCCCTCGCCCGACCTGAAGCTCGACGCCTACGCCACCGTCGGAGAGTCATCAGCCATCGTCCTCGTCGGTGTACGAATCACCACTGGGACTTGGACGCTGCAGCTGAACGAACTGTCCGCGCTGGGCCTTCCCAAGTCGGGGACCCTGAATGTTCAGACCTGGGGCTTTCCGGTCAACGCCTCCGACGTCCACTATGGAAGGGTCGACGGCCCTACAAACCTTGGTGTCTACGGTCATCCTTACAGCGGCGACACTGTGAGCTTCCCAGTGTTTCAGACTGACGACACCACTGCCTATGCGTTTGAATTTTCTATCTGAGATTAATGTGAAGGAGCGCCCTGGGCTCAGGAGAAGAAGCTAGCCGTCTAGACCCTACCGGGTAGAATGTAAATATCATCAGCCACATTTATATATTGCATTGTATCGCGTGATACTCGTATAATTTATTTATGCTCTATTAGTTGGATGTATCGTAAAGTGGTAAGTAGTTCTAGAAGAAAGGGATTCCTCATCTGTTCTCTCCAGAGTCCGGTGATACAGGTACAACAGTGCGGTGAAGACTAACATATTCCGTTTCCGTGGCACGCCGGGAACAGTGATTTAGATTTTCCATGCCTCCTAATGCGATTTCAGTTTATCCCATGGCCACAGCGACTATTTTGTATGTTCACTGGTAAGTCTATTATTGTCACATGGGTCTTTACGATCGAAATCTGCCCATGACACCCGTACTTCATCCGGATGATCCCGGCCGACTTGTCCCCTCCGGACCTGAGCCTGTCTGCGCCCACTGCGTGTTTTGGGTACAGAAATAGATAAGGCGTGTGAGAATTCGCAGGTATTGATGTCGAATAGGCCACTTGTCCAAAGTACTGAGCAGCCTGTGCCCCTCCTTCAGCATCCGCAGCGGGCCACTCTTGCCTGTGATGTTGCCCACGCCCATAATCGTGGCCTTCATGGATCTTCCACGCTTTATGAATAACTGCACGAGCTCATCGTCGCATGGGCGGTCGAGACGGATGGACGATATATCTTCGATGTCGCACGAGTCGTCGTCCTCGCGTGGGCGGTCGTTCCTGCTGCCGGACCCTCGTAAAGACGCGCTTGGCTGCTGTGGCGGACAGAGACTACCGTACGCCCATACCACGAGCGTCACGATGAATACTTTGGTCGGTTCGTGGAACGCGTCCAGGGAGTAGCGCCTGACATGCCAGAAAAAGATGCCACAGTGGACAAGAGCCAGTCGCGCCTTGAACTGATCTTCGTTGATCCACTTTTGCACCTGATGGCTCTCCCTCGAGAGTCTCTCCGCGGAATCGGCGCTGCTGATGTCCTCAAGTACCAGGATGTCAGCCATCTTACGTATTGTCTCGTATGGTGCGAGCAATACAACCCGAGCAAAGTGTAGGTGGAGAACAGTCGAGTTCTCTGTCCCGGACTTGGCGATGTCGCTGTTTGCAATCCAATGGAGTACGTCCAAGTTATCGCACGCCGCGTTCCTCCACTGGTTGTAGAGAGGCACCTGTGGTAACCAGGTTGGGCCTATGAAGTCCAGTGACTTGGCGTCCCCTTTTCTTGAAGATGGTGTCCAGCGGAGCAGAGGTCGGTTGAACATTGCCCCAACTTCCCAAGTCTGACAATATATGCCATGAATCAGAAGGACGCGCGCAAAGTCTCCAGTTTTTTCGACAAGGCGCTTTTCCACGTACAGCACCCTCAATGCCTCCTCAAGAGTGTGTTGTTTCGCGGGAGGCTGCATACCATCTGTGTCAGCCTCCCAGAGTTCCTCCTTACAGGGCAATGCAATGTCGGCAAAGTTTAGCAGCAAGACCGAAGACGTGTCGAAGTGGTAGCGAGACATATTCTCAAGAAACCAGATCGCGTGGCAGAGGCGGCGCGTGCTCTCCGAGAGCACCCATTCTCCTCGATCTCTAAATGCGAGATCATCAAGTAGTACTGCGCGATGGCTGCTGTACAAGGACTTGTATTCCTGAACAAGACTGGCGAGTGTCGATGCCTTGTGCCTCTCCAGCCGTTGTGAACCACAGTAGGCCATGCCGATATAGTTGAGGAGTTTCGACTGGACTAGGCAAAGTGATGCCAGAGTGAGAGGCTCGGTCGTGAAGACGGCCCCGTGTCCCCTCAAGAACCTCCGAAGGAATTCATGGAGAGCTACAGCCAACTCCATGTCTCCTGTATCCAGATAGTGGCTGCCAATTGCTGACATCGCTAACTTGAGGACCCAGGGCGATGTCTGCCCACTATCCATATCAAAGTGGATCATCGGCAGTACTCTGGGGTCGAAGTGCCTTCGGTAGAGTTCGAGTAGCACAGTGAATGCCGATATAGGTGGGAACTCGGTGGTGAAAAGGGGTGCCTCGTCGGCAATGCCGTTTGGTGTCAAGCAGTGATCTTGAAATGCCTGACGCATCATGTAATACTGCTCAAGGCTGAACGGGTGGGCCCAGCTGTTTGAATCCTGCCGCACCGTAGCGACAAGGATAGGAGGGAGAACGAGACTGTAGCCCTCTGTTTCCGGTGCTATCACGGGTATTTCTGGGATGTTACGCGACGGTTCTCTGGTCGGTCCCTTGCCAAATATCTTGTTTGCATATCGGCCATTGCGAGGTTGCCTGGCTCCTTTATTGTCAACGTAGGACGCGCCGGGGGTCTCGTCCTCGTTTGGCTCGGGAAAATCCCCAGGCGTCGAAAGAGATTGGGTATCGCTGGTCCGCATCATCTGGCTTGTTGATACAGACTGATCAGATAGGCCATTTGCATTGGTCAGTACGCTCCAATACTGCTCGCCAGAAGCCATCGAGTTATAGTCAAATTCGACCAGGTCAAAGTCCGTGGATGGAGATACCCAGTTCAGCGTTGATATCATGTATGTATTAGGGTCGTGTGGTGTTAGTTCGATGAGTTGGACTTGTTCAGAAATCACAGGGGCCACCTGTGTCCTACTCTGTCGTGGAGTGGTCATCACAGTGTTCTGATGCGAGGATGCCATGCCAGTCGTTTGAGTCTCAGGACCATGCTGACTCGTATATTGTACATTCACACCGTTGGCACCTGTCCCCACCGGGGCGGCATCGCGCGGCTCACTGCCCTCGGGGATAGTGCAGGACAGCGACTTTTGTCTGCATCTCGCACACGGCGATACGCCGCTGCATTTGACACGAGAGGCCGCGCACCTGGTACAAGCGCGGAACCTTCGCAGCGGTACGTGGTGACGATGGACATTCTCGTGGCGAGCTAGTGAATCTCTGGTGTCGGCTTATGCCGTCAGCGGAACTGTCTCTCGAGCGGGGAGGGGGGAATTTCATTCAGATTGGAGTGACAGACTTGCGACTGAATTTCCTGCCGCAGGCGCCGCAAACAAGATTCCTCTCCTTTGTATGCGTGGCCACGTGCCGCTTTAGATGCTCGGCCCGGTCAAACTGTCGTGCACATATCGGACAGGCATGTCGCGAGGATGACAGGGCTCGAGACTGGCTCTCCATCTGGGAAGACTGGCTAAATCCGTAATCTACATCTCGGAGATGGACTGTGGAAAATTGGCCATCGTAGGTGAACGGTCCTGAAGTCGCGCTGCGGCGTCGGGGACTTTGATGTTGAGGGGTCCGGGGTAAATATCTTCTCCGCTTTCCAGCACCCCCTTTCCGGGGCCAGGGGGCCCGGCCTGGGCAGCAGCTTCAGCCCGGTAGGAGTTCGTCAAGGCTATGCTGGGATTGGATTAGTGCTTCAGGTTAGGCAAGTACCAGATAATTATGCCTGTCGATGCTGTGAGAATGGAAAGTAAATGCTGAGCATGAGAGCACCGCTTGAAATGCTCACTTTACGATGCGAAACTCAAATAATATCTTGTTAGTGACCTCAAAGCGGCGAGGACGTTCAAATCTTATCCGACGTATGAGAAAGCAACGTGCAATCAGGCCGATGTCTTCGCAACCCAGAACTGATGTACGAGTCCTTCAACAAGAAAAGCCCAAGTTTCGATATATTTTTTTTCTTAACTGCTAGGAAAATCAGTCCGGAGATAGCGAAGCCCCATTCCAGGTTCAAATGCAGATCTACTAGTAGTGCACCTGGGCACGCCATAATTAGCAGCACTAGTCAGCTGCAGAGTTCAGACCAATAACGAGGGCTATCGAAGTAAAAGTAATTCAGTACAGAGTGTAAATCTTCCGTCCGCAAGTCCTGTACCCCAGTGAATGCCTAGGATGAGAAGTCAGTCCTTTAGACCCCTCTCCTCTCCAGTGGTAGTCTTTTTGACAAACAATAAGAAACAATAACATGACTAGCAGATTCTAGATACACCGGATACACGTGAAAGATTGACTATATCTGGCAGGAATTTCGGTATTGAGTAACTAGGGGGACACCAACTTTGAGAGAAATGTCGGGCACACAGCATCTAGTTGCTCCCTCGGATATGGCCGTCACTGGCAGGTTGACCATATATGCATGCGCTGGCATGGTTCAAGATGACAACAAAGGACACTGGCAGCAGTTTTTATCTCTGTGCCGCGCTCTCAGTGATACAGTAAAGTGATACAGTAAAGTAATATGTTGCGAAAGACGTGGGAGAGTGACACAGCATGGGAAAGTTAGAAAACGTCCCAGGTCGTACCATTAGCCATTTGTACCCATGAGACACTTCGATGACTGACTCTTGAGCTTACATATGTAGGAAGAACAGCGCTTGCTCCCAAATTGCAAATTTGTCACTATAGGGCAAAGCCTAGTGACATCAAATAAATTCTGACCGTATCTCCTTTACACTTATGACAGTAAGAAATTAAGCCCGTCGAAGCCCATTGCGGATTTCTATAAATTACTCCATCCTTCGACTTCCCAGTTCTTCCACTTCTTGAGCCATTGAAGCAGTCCTCCTTGAAAACCACCATATTTCACGTACCTATCCACACACACGCACACAACAGCAAGAAAACAGTCTTTCGCAAAGCTCCCGGGATAAAGCTTCTTCTCCTCCACCGACGGGAATCCAAAATGCCAGATTACGGAGGTAGCAGCAGCAAAGACAGGCTGCCCGTCGAAGTCATGAATGACGACACGGCCAGAGACGATTCGAATCGTTATTCTTGTGTTTGCAAGGATTCGATGTGCCCCCAGGGCCACGGCACCCAGCGCTGTCCGGTGCGTGTGCCCACCATGTGCAAGGTCTGCAAGGAGAACGATGCCAATAAGAGGGGCGGCAAGTAGTCTTGATCACAGGAACCCATAAAGCGGGTGGTTTAGGGGAGGCGTGGGGTGTAGAGACTGGAGGGTTGGAGAGGCCGAACTCAAGGGTTGGAAGTTTTGGGAGGGCATCATTCGACTGATAAGGCACGCACATCTCTTCACTACCAGGACATTGACCTCCAGCATCATTCTTGTTAGATCTCCAGTCATCTTCATTTATCCCACAAACCATCCTCATTGAAGTGAGAAGAATTTACGGGCAATAAAAATTTATTCTATCTCCAATATCGACTGCGTTTCTCCAGTCATGTACCAGGTTTGCCATGCAGTAACTATCTTGGCTTGGGCAAAATCACAGTCACTCATCATTGTATTATTAATTCGGCTTTTGTTCCAAGGCGTTATTAATGGGCTGGCCCAAAGAATTGTGAACACGGCCTGAGGCTAGGTCTTGTCTTGCAGGCCTCTGACTCGGAATCGGCACCTGTCGATCAAAATTCGACTTCTGAAAGGTCAAGCCTTCTTACTCGCTCTCCACGTATAATTACTCTACCAGTCTCCAGCCAGTGCTATAGTAGGGAACGGTTCGTGGTTTCTGCGCCACACTGGCGCTGGCATGGAGACATTTTTTCCGTTCAAATTCTCCTCGAGCCAGTATCCCAATTTATCCTCCAAGGGGGCCCGGGAGGTATTCCTGCCCTTTAATGGTCGCCACGCAAACTTGCGTTCTGGTCTTTGCTCAAAGGCGATCTCTGGCTGGTCTTCCGTGGTGCCAACATCCAGTGACACCATTACTTGGAATATATTTGCTGGTATCGCCACTATATATCGCCTGCTGCTCCATCTAGACGACTCATAGAGCTTCCGCACCATTTTATCGAGAGGTTGCAGCATGGCGGGGTCAGAGTGCCTGAGCAGGTCGTTGGCCGCCATCTGGGGCGGGAACCAGTCGCCTTGGAGGGTCAAGTGGAGATGCCTCAGGTTTGGTAGAGACTTTGGTAGTTGATCCAGCAGGTTCACGAACATATACCAGCCGCGAAATCGGGGCTCGGCTGAGAGATCCAGGTTTGGGTCTGGCGGCTGGGCAACCAGGCCAAGAGACCAACACACCTCGACTGAGTGGATGTCAGAGACAGCCTTTGAAGGCAGGAGGCGCGGAAGTTCCATCATCAGGGCTGTTCCGGTGATATGAAACCGGTTGGTGGAAAACAAAATGTCCATCCCTTCAATGTACCTGAGAAATGATTAGCAAATGACTTGCAAGTCTCGCATGCCCTTCGACAAAAAACAAGGGAAGAAGTATTCTCACGCCTGTCGACATGTCAAGAGCCAGCCCGTAATGCCTAAAAAGCATCTCGATATATCGCCTGTATCCCCAGATGGATGACCACATGACTGAGTGCCTCCCCAAAGGCATCCGTCTAGTGCGGGATGGCTTGCCAGCTTACCCATCCTAGAGCCACGCCAACGCTCTACAAACCACATAGGATCTCGATGGCACACACAGCTATACCACTGCCACCCGCGCGGCTGCATCGTCCGATAATAAGCTGGGACATCGCCGTCGGAGATGCTGACGCCGCCCGCGTGCATGGTCTTGTTCCGAGGCCTGGCGCCCAGCGGCCGGCGCCATCGCAGGTCTATGTGGACGGCGCGGTCTCCGAAGGCCTCGATGAGGATCATCCGGCGCAGATCTAGAGGGAGGCGCTCAAATAATATGCCGTTGTGCAGAGTTGGTTCTGTCGCTGCTATATCGAGTGCGATCCCGTTCTCACCGTATTCGAGGAATGGCAAGGGAGATGTCTCGTCGGTGTCATCGCTGCTGCCCCAGATTGAACGCTGAACCCAGTTGATGAGTGTGTTCCACATTGTATCGTGGCAGGATTACTGCTTGTCGAGATGAAATGCGTCCATACGGGAGATGCATCTCATGAGCGCTTGCCGTTGTATACCTAGGTATCAAGCTGAACCGAAGAGTTGGCGTCACAGATGCCCCGGCTTACGTACGCAATACACCATTATTCTAATGGGTATGTAAGCGTCCTTATCGATAAGCCCCGTCTCTGCTACACCTATAACTTAAATAACGTTTTAAGCTTTCTTTATTAAATTCTAAAAATAATTATATCAAAGAAACCGGTTTAATTGTGTTTCATTATAATTTAATTTGATAATACCTAGATAATATTATCGCTTATTCCCTTTCCCCTACCATAGCATGGGAGCTGTCAGTGAAGGTAGTTGCAGGACTCTTTCGTCATTTTCGTCGAGTGACTAACGTACCTTTCTGCACAGCTGTAAATAGTATGGGATGCGTTGGGTACCACATTGCTGGTATGCTCCAAGCTCAGTGCTCTGTTCTTGTATCGGCGGATCTTCTGCGTCGGAGGAAAAGTAGACTGGTTTCATAGGTGCATCATCAGTACTATTGTGATCATGGTCTTATGGCTCGTCGTATTCCAGTTTTTAACGGTCTTTCCATGTGGTACCCACTTCTCTGCTGCTTGTGACGGAAACAATGAAAAGTACTGCACCATGTCTTTCTATACCTTCACGGTTTCGCTATTTCCGATTCGCTCCTTAACATATGGATCTTTTCGCTTCCGGTTCCCCGTATCCTGCAGCCCAACACTGCGTTTTCGAAGAAGCTACATATATAGCTGTCCTCGGCGTCTTCTTCCTCACCTTCGTTGGAGTCTTTGAGTCCGGGGCCCTCATGGTCTAATATATTTAGCCCGAGAGAGTGGGCCTGAGCTATTTCATTCACCACGACGAACAGCGTAGGTCATACATTTCCTCGTTTTAATAAGTTCATCACATAAGCTGTTGGCCAACCTCTCTTCTCTAGGCGTACTGATGACCCTAGTATTCCTTACACCATATTAGAGCTCGGTATATCTCTAATATCTCTCAATCTCCCATCGCTGTGGTTTCTGGTCCCTCTACCAGGCCCGATAAAATATTGCGGAGTATATCAAGCAAGCTTTCATTTTTCTCGCTGAGAGGCGGCAGAGAGAAGGCTACCAACTAGCGACGTTCCGGTGACAGCTCGGATATATCGCAAGTATAGGGAGCGTCAGGAGCCACGTCAACGACACGATGGCCCCAAAAGTGGAGGGCTGAAAGCAGGGTTCGGCTGCCGCTGAGCTGAGAGCATGTGAAAGGTGACAGGCCCCCCAGGGGCTGCGACACAGTGGAGATGTGCAAGTGGCGAGAGGTATGAGTCGGCACTTTGTTAGACGGTTCCTGAAGGAGGGAACCCGGGAGGCAGGTTTCGTACAAATAATGTACTTTTTCTATACTAATGTGTCTTTTTTTCAGCTCATCCTACATGACAATAGTATAGATAAGTGTTCATATAATGAACATGGGAAGGTATACATAACAGATCCGATGCCTGATTGTAGGCATTACCCCCACAGTGTTACCACCATGGGCCAGGCCGTTGCGGAGTGCGTGGGTCACGAGCAGGGCGATCGGGCAGACGTGAATAGATTGGAGATCAAGAGGCTGGAGGTTTTCGACCTGGTTCACACCAAATTCCCCCCTTCCACCTAAGAAAATAATAGCAAAAGATAGATGGTATAGGGAAGGAACAACAGTTGATAGTAGTGGTGCCTAGCCCGCTCCTTCGTTAACCCTAAACAGGAAGTATAATGGGATTGCACGCTATGCTCTCCCCTAGTGGCTTTAATAGAGAATAATAGGCTTAAGAGAATATACCTTTTAGCGGGCAATGCCCTAGTATAATTGAAGTAATACTTAGAAAATGGTGGAGTAGCCTGCTTCTTCCTTAACTCTAGATGGGATTATGCCCTGTGGGTAACGCTCTACTATGATTGCTTCCCCTACTTGCTTAGAGAATGAATAGATCGCGCTCCGTGCTTAGAGAATAGTTGATGGGGGCAGTAACGCTCTGCTGAGATTGCTTGCTCTGCTTGCTTAGGTAGGAATTAAATCGCGCTCCGCGCTTATAGGATGAGGCCATATAGTAGTATGACTAGTGACTGGCCCCCTAGGGTTCTGATGTGTTGGTTTTGGGAGAGTATAGGGTGGTTAAGGATACTATCCGCGAGAGCGTATACGGCACAGAGGCCGCCTCAAGTGTTTCTCCGTTTCGAATCTCTCGAGTTCCAAGTGCAAACCGTCCCTTCGCAGTTGTGCCGAGGCCAGCTGCTGATGCGGCAACCCAGGCAACCCGAGTGGGTCGGGCCGACCGGCAGACATGCTGTCGATCGGCCGCTGTGTCTGACAGTGGAGGCGGAACAGCGTCCAGGCCCATAGCGAAAACAAACCCGTTTAAGAACCAGCCCAGCCGGGCTCAACCAACATTAGAAACACCCACACTTTTTCCTGCCGTCTCGTACGCATCATCGGCAACGGTACATGAGCCACGGGCTAGAAATTGCAAGGCATATATGGCAGATGTACCACCTGCAAGCAGGCGTTGTATCTGCCATATGTTCCTCTCTGAGTTCATTATGTGTGCTTTATATTTTCTAAGCGCGAAGTGCAATCCAATCTCTAAATAGCAGAGCGAGCAATTCTAGTGAAGCATTATTACCCCTTATCTATTTTCTAAGTATAGAGCATAATCTGTTTATTCTCTAAGTAGAGTAATTATAGCGGAGTATTATTGCCCCTTAATTATTTTCTAAGCATAAAGTACAGTCTATTCTCTAAGGTAAAGCAATTATAGGAAAGCATTACCTATCCCTCTATATTCTCTTAAGCTTATAATTCTCTATTAAGGCTAGTAGAGGATAGTGTAGTGCATGATCCTATTAGGTTAAGGAAGGAGTGAATTACTCTGCTAATTTCTAAGCAAAACAATGACAGCAGAGTATTACTTACTCTTCTACATTCTCTTAAGGCCATAATTCTCTAGCATTGCCACTAAGGGAGGGCATAAGGCGCGATCCCATTCAATTAGGTAAGGAAGGAGCAGGCCAGGCACCACCACCACCACCACCATCATAGTCCCCTTTCGTGCAATCCCATCCGCACTGCCTAACCCCATCAGAGCCTCCTTTCATAATGAATGGCGTTTAAAACCATAACTTGCCCGGCCTGAACTTGTCTGATATCCAGTTTAGTGATGATGAACCCCAGCCTTCCCACCGTAGGATTGGCCAGGCCTCTATTAGCAAGATCGTTGCTAATGCCTCTAAGGACCGCATCTCGTCGAAGAGAACCATCAAGAAGCTCAAGCTGCAAGGGTCTGCCCCCATGACAACCTATGGCCTCTCTCTCTGGTCTGCTCGCTTCGATACCTTTCGGGAGAAGGCCCTCTGTCAGTCAACCGACTCGCCCTTCACCGGGCAAGACATAATTCGTTTCCTGGACCCAATCATCGGTTGGTCTCTCTCACCCCCCCCCCCTTTTTTTTTTCCAGCAGTAGCAGTAGTGGCTGGCCAGGCGCGCCGAGGTGACTGCCCGCTGCTGCTGATAGGTTTTGTGTACCATACAGGCAAGACTATAACCAGCTACCATTGGTGTGCCATGTGCAAGAAGAGTCAGCAGTCGTGTATTTGCTTATAATTATAGACAAAAGTACTCTTTATACTTATCGATATTCAGTAATTCTATCGGGAGAGACACGCAAAGGAAGGAGATACATCTGCACTATGCAATCAAGAGAGAAGGCAGGGACCGAAAGTGGTGCTGAGCTCTCCACAGGAATGAGTTAGTCGCCAATGTCACCTTTCTTCCTGACTTGACCCTCACCCTGGGCGAACCCATGGACCTGTTGTCACACGAAAAAGACCACTGTACTATTAGGACAAAAGTGTGCCGACACACCCCGTATAGTTCCCCTAGCTTTATATCGTGACACACCCCCCAGTTCACGAAGAATTTCAACGAGTGAGCTAACCAAGCACGATTTATTCTTCTTTTATAGGAGATAACCCGTGATTAAACCTCAAATGCGCTATTAGCGCCCACATAATTGCTCGAACTCCCAACCTCCTAGGGATACAGTAACAGGGAAAGTTACAGGCTACACCGGTTAGCTTAGTTTCGCCTCCCGGGCTCATAGCTGTGATGTATGAAACCGAGCAGGGCATTCGAATAGAGCAAACTGTCTGGTAGTATTCTAGTCTAAAGACAAGGGGGTGGGGAAGCTCGCTTTTATACAATAGAGCAGACAATAAGTGGAGCCCCTGACACGTGACACCTGTAGACCTAGCTCATACGCCCTCGCCTAGATTGCTTGAAGGGTTGTCACTGCTCGAGTTCTGCAGCCAAGCAAGGTAGGGCTGAATACTAGGTTTGTGGCCCAAGTAATCCGTCAAAGTCTTCATTTCAGCCTGGCGCCCGCCGACTCGGAAGACCATGTCGCAGTATTTTCGACCTGCTTCTCGGCTTGTGGTATCTTCCTTGAATCCCGTGTCGAAAATGTCTAACGCGAACACTCTGCCTCTGCTCCAAGTCAGCACAAAACCAAACCCCAAGAAACAAGTGCATAGGGTAATACTTACAATATGTAGCTGTAGTACCCGGCGTCGTAGCGATTAAGGACGTTGCGAAAGACTGTCTGGCCATGGCACCATTCCCAACCTTCCCCCAGAGCCTCCCCGCCACGAACCTTGTAAATGTCCGAACGTGTCTTGTTGAAGAGTTCCGTCAGATTTAGTTTCTCCAGCTCTGCATGCGAGGAAGGCGTGTGGATGAGCATATCGTATGTGGCAAAGAAGAGTTCTTTGAGCTGATCCTGAACAGCCTTGTTCTGGTTGGTCTGTGCTAGATTGTGTACGAGATCGTCGTCCAGTTGCATTGGTATCTCGGGAATATCGCTCTCACCACGGTCCGCCAAGGTTGATTTCCACTTCTCCTTCATGTCGTGGTCGATGTGGGAGTAATGAAGAGAGACATCCTTGATATGGCGCTCCACCCAGAAGAATTGCTCTAGCATCATGCTTGGTGCTTCAACGAAGTCGCGGTCCACGCGGTTTAAAGCTGCGTACTTAGCCCGTGTGAACAGGGCATGCAGGCAATGGCCGAGCTCGTGAAACAACTTTCGTACTTCATCTAGACTCAGGAGAGTGGGCCTTGCGTCTGTTGGGCGCTGGTAATTCATTACCAGCGCTGAGGACGGATAGAACCGGCTCCCGTCTGTCTTCTCGTATCCCTGTGTCGTCGTTATTCAGAAAGACGTCTTCTACATGAGATATTGGGGTATTAGAACTTACGAATTGCAAGGGATAGGCCCCTGCGTGGCTGTTCTTCCCATCGCGCGGGAAGAAATCCAGATAAGCGTATCCAAGGAATTCGTCGTCGCCATCGACGTTCCAGACGGAGTACATTTGTACATCCTCGTGCCAGACTAGTGCATCATTGGCTTCATCCAGCCGTCGGGTATCTATCCTCCGGAACTTTGCGCCAAACAGCTGCTCAATCATATCCAGGAGCTTCTTCAGAGTTGTGTTGAGTTCGAAATATTCAGAGACCGACCTACTTTGTTGTATCTCCTTCTCGCTTCGCAGTGCTGAATAGTATGACAGGTCCCAAAAGTAAAGCTCTTCTGCATTGGTGCCGCGTGACTTGGCCTCGTCCTTTTTGAGCTTGAGAAGCTCCTCCGCATTCTGCGCGGCCAGGGGCCCCACGGCCTTGCGTATATCGGAGAGCAGTGTTTCCACTGCTTCTGGGGTCCGCATCATCTTGTCGGCCGTTTTTAACGAGGCATGATCGCTGTACCCTAGCATCCGCGCTGTTTCATCACGCAGGAGTACGATCTCCCGGAATAGGTGCACATTCATCTTCATCCTGTTCTGGACGGCGGAGTATATCCGTTTCCGTGTGGCCTCACTCCTTGCGTTGGTGATGGCAGGGCTGCTGAAAGGCACTTTGGTCGGCAACCAAAATTGTCCTGATCGATCATCCTCTCCTTGCTTCAGTCGGACTATGAGTGACTGCGGCATGCCCTCCAGTTCTTCTGACACCAGCCAAACCCCAGAGCTGTCTTCATTAAGGTTCTTGTTGCATTCGCGAACTAGGTCCCCGAGACGCTTCATCTTGGCCTTGAATTCATTTCTTTGACCTTCATCGGTAATGCCGCAGCCCTTCTGGTAGAAAAGGCGATGCAGTTTTTGCAAGTAGTACAGAGATTCCTCATCAAGAGATATTTCAGGTTGGTTGTCTAGCTGTTGCTTGACTGCGTCTACCCGCAGGAATATGTCTTGGCGCGAGTACAATTCGATTTCAGCGTTATTGAAGAGCCTGCCAGCCGCGTTGGACGCCTCCCGGAGGTCCTTTGACGGTGAGGTAGACGCGTAAAAGCTCACTGGTGTGTACCTGGGTCAGTAAAGCCTCACACAAAAGAGGGGAGCCATCACTTAGGGGTCACACACAAACTCGTTGCTTCTGTAACTTTGCATTCTCGTCGTTAATGATGGGTATGATGGTGTTTTGAAAGGTAGCCTCCTCGACTGGTAGCTTAGATACTATCGAGTCCCATGTGGCGACAGTGTTAGCAATGAGCATTTCAGCATCGGCCTTGATCGAGGCTGGCGTGCCATCAAACAACGGAGGTCGCTGAGCAGCAGACAGTTGGTTTCGGAGGAAGCTCATGATGAGAAGTGGTGGAAGGAACTGGTGCGATTGGGATACAATAAAAGGTGAGCGTGATGAGTCGGTAATGTTTGTGAGCTGTTGAATGCGAGCACATGTCTTCAGGAGATGCATCTGCTGGTATGTTGCTTCGTCTTTGGCGTATTTATGTGTGATAGGCAGGTGGGTCCCAAGAGGTATCTTAATCGGCCTGAATGTTACCCCTCCCAAGATTGGCGGTTCTGAGGTTCGCGGGGTCAGTATGGTGCGCCACAGGGGCTGCCTGCCTGCGTGATCCTGCTAGCCCGCCGTTCGGCAATGGAGCATAGGGAAGATCGGTCAGCGATGGAAGTAGTGCAAATCTGTCCTCGGGTATGTACAGAGGTGTGGCTGTGTTCTTATATTTGTATTTGAGTAATATAAAATGTAAAATAAATATCATATTTTATATTCTATATCTTATTTTTGTTTTCTACATGTTTTCTTTATACTTTATTTAGATTTAATATACATCTTATATTTCTGTTTAATTTTGTACTTTAATATTTATATTTATCATATTTATTACTTTATATTTCAGCCTTTTTGTATTCTCACAACTCTGGGTATATACTAGGTAGGTACCTAGGTAAACTCGTGACCTCCTTCGCAAATATTCGGTAGTAAATTGCAGACCAAGAATCAAATTGTATTTTCAGGCATTCAACAAATTACTCATGAACTCATGAGGTCGATGTTTACTATCTTATGTCGGTGTTGGACTCGACATATGGTACACTTTTCATTCGCTAAGCTCCTCGCCTCCTTCATCTCTCATCGGCTTGACGGCTGAGCTGCCGTTGTATCGCTCCCAGGTCCAATCGCGAATACTCTGAAAATCGCGACACGTGTGGGCTACATCTGAAAGCACATAGTTACGGTCGATACCTGGGTAATAGCGCGTTCCCAGAGCCGTCAAATCACCTGCACACATTATATACTGTCTGATTTGTTCGATGCAATGCCCTGGCAGAGAGAAAAAGGAACATGCAGTCAGCCTAAGTTTTAACATTTCTTGGGTTTGGCGCATGGTCCTGGCTTGGAAGGTTCGTTACTCTTACCATTGTGTAAAAGCCCTGTTTCAGAGGTTCCGTGGTCATGAGAATAGTACTCTGGGTGCAGATTTTGGCGTATCTTGTTCAGACAATGAAGAGTATGGAAGACGTCGAGCCTGTGTGCTCGTTACCTGTCAGATTCCGTGTGTGCATTCAAGATCTGCTTGAGATGTGGCTCGCGTACCCGAGAACATAACCACCACGAGCCGGCGACCAGTAGTCCTTGTACCGAGAACCCCAGGTAGCCTTTGCCTCGTCTTCAGTAATGAGGAAATATCGGCCTTTGAGAAATTTAGTAAGCATTCAAGAGAGGCCCCAAATTATCGCTTCGATCAGAATCTTGCCTCCAACCAACTTTTCCCAAGCATGATCTAGTTCGGGGCTGGGGACGCCCACGTATCGAATGTCATCTTGGTGTGGTACGTAAATAGTACCATTTTTTCGGAATGCTGGAGCCCCGGTAAATATCTTTCTCTCCGTGCCAATGCGGCCACGAACGGAGGCTGATCATATGGCTCAGTCAGTGCTTGTTGTTTCGGGAAATCTGGAGCTTTCATCTCGAAAAGCCAGGGACAACGTACCAAAGTCAGTAGACCAGCCTTTCTCATAGCTCTCCCCTACTGATTTTGCCTTCTCCTGGAAGTAAAGTAACGCAAAGATAATCGTTAAGAGACAGAAAAAGAGAGATGTTAGTCGCCATTTAGTATGGCCACCCAGTTTTGAAGCGTCAACTAGCTGCTTCCCACTGGGGTACAGGCTTTCTTCGTCATTATCTTCATCTGTAGATAGCTGGGCATCCAGGCGCTTGTATCTAGTAGAATCCATAATCCACCGGAACAACATCGTCGTAGCTGGGAAATGGCAAAGATTCAGATTTGGCCTATGTTGGACGAGAGTCAGTGAGCCTCAACGGCAATGGAAAAGGGGTGGGAAGTCTTGAATGGTGGCTCAGAGAGCCTAGCACGTGAGAATGTTTGGGTGCCTTCGCAAGCGCCAGACCAGATACTGGGAAGATCAAAAACCCCAGAATTGTGTGAATGGACCCACATCGTGGTAAGTCCACAGAGCGGAATCCGTGCCGGCATTCTTCTACAGTCGGACGCAAAAGAAAGAAAACTCGGCACCTGAAATGCCGATAATGTGGTCCAACAGCCGAGGGCCGGTGGGCTGACGACAGATCATGCAGCTGCTGGTGATAATCTATCAGGGTGCTGAGGAGCACACCGTGTACCTATGCATGTACTCCGGAAGTACCACCCGGGCACGACTCGTGAAGCCACCATTTGGCAGTGTTGGTGGGTGGTGGGAATCCTACAGCTGAGCTTGTTCCGAGCCAACCGAGCCCATGGCTCCTTCAGCTGCAACCGAACGGATTAGTTGCGGTTTGCCCAGCTGTATCAAAAGAACCTTGTACGCTGCAATTGGGCTGTGGCATCGAATCGGGATTTCAATCAGGCTATGTGGACCCCCTGCATGATATCGCAGGGCTTGCTTGATAAGTCACATGCAGTCTAGCAAATATCCTTTGGTAATGAGGCGGCGGTTCCGCACGCAACATGTCGAGTCTCGTGAAAACAGTGCGAGAGAATGGGATCATGGATGATTCAAGGATGAAATACGTCCATTGCATCAAGCATTCGGAAGCGGGGTCAAACATGGCCAAAGTGCGCGAGCTTGCTGGGCCGAATTTCTCAGGGTCTCCGAGATGCCCACCTTTGAAAAGGAAAAGGAAAGCTGAAGACGTTCCCAATTATTCTCATTTTCCTGTAAATCTGTATGCTACTATTGCTAAAACATATCGACAATAATTTGACAACGAGTTGGTGGACTGGGACACTTTCAAACCCTCACCTGAGCCCATCGATTTTTATCATACGCGGGCACTCCCAGTCTCAGCCACGCGATCCAGGCACTAAGAGTATCACTAAATATTCTGATTCTAGGATCGATCGCATACCTGCTGGCATCTGTTGTCTTCTATGTAGTTACTACTCAAAGCACAGTCTCAGACGTAGCATGCCTGAAGATCCTCCTGCCATTTTGTAAGTACAGCACAAAATTAACATACTCTGCCGATGCCACTATCCTTTATCAATACTAAACTCTCAGCAGCCATGGCGGAAGGTGCGATTGAATACGAGTTGAGGAACTTCCATGATGAATTCGCATCAAACTTGTTGTATCGTGGGCCGCCAACGGTGGAACGAGAGTCTAGATGGGACTCATTGACCCCTTGTAAGCCACAGCACTTCATCCATCTTAACTAATTGACGGTTACTGAAGCATTGTATTGCAGTCGGGTTACTCCCGCTGACTGAGAAAAACATCAGCATCTCATCTCGCCGTGTAGATGGGATGGAGAAGCAAATGGCTCCGAGAGACAACAAAGACGAGGTCTTTGTAGTTCCTGGTTTTGTGATGAATATGAATTGTTTAGTGGGTCAAAACTCCTTAACATCCAGCTTCCAAGGCTCGTTCACACTAATCGAACGGTCACAAGAAATCACTTCGACGGTACATATACAAAGATTTAAATCAGACGCTCTTTACACCACCGACAAGACAGGAAGCGGATAACTGTATCGAAGTCCTTCGTGAGGAGCTGATATGCAACTTGGATGTCACGCCGTATCTCATTGTGGAGGATCCCAGAACTGTTCGAGGTAAAGCCCCACTGATGGGGAATACGCATTACTGCAGGAACTACGAACAAATGACTCACTGGGCCATTCAAAACTTTGCCAGGGAAGAGTGGATCAGGTACGGCAATGTACTGATTTATATATGAAGTTGATTGTTTTGATGACCATCTCATAAAATACATGCCAGAAGCTCCTTAATTTCCCCTGTTCTCAGTCGTCGTTTAGCTCAAATGGTACGGTTATGTGAGAGTTTGCCCAATCTACCATGTTCTCAAAGTTGCGGCACTTTCTCGGGGCACTCGTGTCGATTATGATACCCTGTTTAGCGTTCCCATGAGCTAAGAACGGGGTGGTGTCCGCATCACACATGAGTTTCGTGCGGAGGATCTCGAGGCAATGTTCAACATGCTCGAGCACAGGGATTTTAACATTAACAAAGTCGCGGAGATTGCTGTAATTGTACTCATGGCGATATGTGTATTGCCGTACCAAGTTCTGCGTTTTCAGCTTTAGCGACTGGCGGCTACATAGTGTGTAGTTTCGCTCAACATTTGATCTTACCAAGCAATGAATTTGATGGAATCCTTCAAAGTACGCTTGAACCCCTCCCCCAACCTCCGGGGGGAGATGGTGCCAAGCCCGCTCGGTCGCAGACTTGTTCAACAAGACCAACTTTTCGTCGGGAATACCCAGCGATCCGACTGCCAAACAGACGTCAGAGTGGATATGACGAAAAGCAGGCGAGCCTCCTTACATTGCCATAGGGAACCCCAAGCATGCTCCAACTCCGGAGTTGGAACGCCCATGAATTCCGCCCTCGACGAGGACTCGTACAGAACTTCATGGTAAGTGATAGCCTCGCGCATGGGAGCTATAGGGGATATGGTTAGCGATCATGACGGTCCTCATTCGTGCCCTGCTCCCGCATTTCTTACACCACACGTTTAACTGACGGACACACTGGTATTCAGGAGGTTTGTACCAGATCGCCGAGATGAGAAAGGCCGAGCCGAGGACGATAAGCATGGAAGCATACAAGTATGTGTACCGGCGGGTAGATAATATATTATAGGCCGGCACCGAGTCAGAGGGGCTGTTCCTGGGCTGGACGTCAGCTTCAAGGAACGGTTGTTCTTCCTCTGACCGGCCCTGTGACTGGCTTGAAATCTCCATTTGTCGGCCCAACATGCTGTCTAGCATAGAGTAAAAGTCTTGGAGGCGTTAACGAGTTCAAAATGAGGACTCGTGGCAAAACAACTGAAGAGTCAACGTGCGAGTTCAAAAGCCACGAATAGTAAACGTGAGGGTGTATTTTTCGACGGAAATCCTTAGCTAGATGGAAATTGGCATGAAATACCAATAGCAGGCCTTCGCTAGATATGATCATGGATCGCCCCCCCCCCTTTTTTAGTCCGTATCTAGTCAGCAGGGCCCCCAGTAGGGAACTCGAAAGATGCTTATCGGACCAGGGCCCAGATCCAGGAAGTTAGTTTTCTGCATCTCTCGCCCTCGAGTTAGGTATCCAGGCCACTAGCCCTCAATCAGTGGCACACAGCTTCCAAGATTACCACCAAGACCTCAACACAAGCTGCTCTAACCACACGCTCCCAACTCAAGTGCTACCTCATCCACAACCACTGCTATTCTTTATTGAGAATCACTGTTAATCATATAACATCAAAGAAATACCGATTATATACTGCTGCAACACGCGGAATTATCAGCTACAGTACAACTAAGCTCAAGACTGACAGGTCCTTATCACACCAGCACAAGACGCTCGTCCGTTTTCTCACTTTACAGCCATATCGTCTGTTGTCAACCTCGCCTCAGTCAGCAGCACTATATACATGATTTTTTCAGGACTTCTCACACGCGCACCAGGGCAGCTCCCGCAACATCATTTAATGGGACCGCCCCTCCCCCCTTTCATCATGCGGAGGTTTGCAGGAGGAAGCGCTGGCAGTAAGGTGGCATTTTGACATAATGAGTTTCTCATGGCTTCCGTCAGACGGCTACAATGGTAAACTGGTGGCGGAGTCCTCTTTTTAGCGACTCTTAAGCTTTAAGCAGCTATTCAATACCATCTCCCTCCATTCCATTCACGTATCTAACGATTGAAACTCCAAGTAACTATCAAATTGCGTATTTATATTGATATTCCGCCTTCACTCTCATCACCTCTGCCCGATCTGCGCACTGGTGAGCTGTCCCCCAGCCATCCGTCGCGCGACGGTGGCCATCGTGGTCAACTCTCGCTTTTTCGATAGTCATGTCCGCTCTGCAGAGAACTGCTTGGCGGAGATAGTCGAAGCAATGATCTACGTGGCCCACAGTGTGATCATTGTACTCGAAACCACCTAAGAGCGCGGCGTATCCCTCGCGCAAACGTCTCTGTAACTCTTCATCGGTAACTGTCGGACTCGTATTCGGGGGATGTCTAAACTTACAAGGCAATGAAGCTGATGGAAGGCAGAAATCGAAAATGCTTCGTAGTCTCCGCTCTGCTCGATTCCAGCTTCGAGTCCAAAACGTGATGGATCTTTGATATAAATATTTCCGTTCCGGCCTATTTATCAACACCAATCGTGCTTAAAGGAAATCAGAATCACAACACTATCACTCACCTATAGCTCTCCAGGCCTTCTCTGAGGAGAAGTCGGACATGTTCCAATACAGATAATCAGGCTGGAACACGGTCGAGGTGTTTTGCTCAACTAAACATTAACCACATTACCAACTGCACCCCGTTGTCACCAACACCATGAATACTGACTTTTTGGCAAGAGACCTTCACGGCCGTGCGCCGCATGGGCTGGGGATATTCTTTGCGATATGTTCTCCTCGCACGTCTGCGATTCCAAGGTGAACAAGACCAGGAGAACGCCAAGCATTACACCCATAACCGCTGCGACGAAGGAAGCACAAATTTGTGTCTCCATTCGCGGAGTCCTTTTGTCTTCCTTACTTAATCCACAGGCGGCCTCTGAAGAGGTCTCTTCGTCACCTTGGCGTACACCAACGTACTCTCCTCTCCGGCCACCCAAGGACTTCGCTTGGTGGATGATGTACATTTTCAATTCTCGAATCATTTTAGAAGTTGAGATAGAAGAAGATTATGGATAACTGATTGCAATAATTTTACTATTCAGTCTAGTACGGTGAGGCCACCGCCACTACCACTCTGAAATGTTTTCTACCCCTTCATGATGGGACACAGCAAAAGTGGCGAGGGTGACAGTCAGCCGCAACAACCCATGCTTCCGGTTCCTCGTCATCTATGTCCTATCTCGATGGAAGGAGCTGCGGGACCATTGAGGCAGGGGGCAGCATCGGCAACTGCGCATGGCGCCGAAAAAGAAAATCTTATTGAGAACATGCTGCGACTTACGTGCGCCTGTGACGCAGCGCACGCGCGGCCACTCTGAGCCCCTCGTCCCCTTCGGCTGGTGTACGGTATGTTTGCAGCATCGTGCTTCGCACGGCCGACGAATTTCTCGACCGTTGCACTGCGTAAATCTAGTGGACTAGCAGCTGATATCTCGGAAATACGGATAGTGGAGCCTGGGCAGGCTGGCAGTTGCAACAGCCCGATGATGCAGGTATGCCTAGTATTCGTCGACGTTTCCACCACCAGTCCGGCATGATCCGGCGTCTTCGAGTCGTATTACCCTCTTGTGATGCATCTCATGATTGGACAAGGGTCCGTCGTTTTGATCGCTCTGGGGAAGTTGAAGCGACTTCAGGGTCTTGTCCGGTGTTCCGGCGTCACTTTCTGCCCCGCCCAGTTCCGATTGGCTAAGTAGGTACACATCATGCCCCAATGGCATGCATAAGCTTTTAGCCAAGCTTTCAGACAAGCTTTCAGCCTGTCCGGCTTCACAGTGTGGGATTGGTGATTCGGAATACGAGTGGCATGTGTGGGCTGCTGGTGCAAAACCCGATATTGGTATCGATAGTGCCGTTTTCCGTGTTACCACACAGGGCCTCGGAAGGCTGCACCGCTATTCCGACACCCTGATGGATAAGACCAGTGCACAGTGTACACCCCTCCTTATTATCGCTCAGTGACTTGTCGAGCCATAGCAAGGGGCTCCCTAGCTATATTTTCTATTTATATATATTAGAGTTTTAAGATAAAAATGTTTTCATGAAAAATAAAACAATAATATTAGTTACTTATATATTATACGAAGAATTGTTTTTAAGAAAAGATTAATTATTATTAATATAAATATTACCAACCTTATAAGTTAATATATTCTTTCTGACTTTTTAAATTTAAAAAGTTAATAAATGTAATGATCAGAGGGTTTCCAAGTGCTTTTTAGACCTGAAAGATCAAGGGTTTATATTTAGAATACATTATTAGGCGGTTATTAAGCAATATTATTAACTAATAATAATTATTAGCTATAAGGCTATCTAATGCTGGGATTGAATACTTAGATTAACAACTGAAGAGTTTATTTTATAAAAACTATCTACTATAGTAATAACTATATCTATATATATATTCTAACTCTTTAGTAGCTTGCAGGCTTACATACCGAGCCATCAAGCTATTACATGAGGCTTAATACTTTATCCTTTAAGCGGGCTTATATAGCTTGCAATTGAGTGTTTATAAGCTAGACCCTAACCCTAATATGGTGGCATTACTAATTGGATCAGGCGGGATAACCTTTTCGGGAGCTGTTTCCCGCCCTACGGGGTTGTCTTCTGCGGTAGTTAGCAGCCAATGCGTATTAGCTCATAATACTATCTCTCTCCTTACTTCTTTTATCCTTAAAAGTGCTCTATAAGTTATTCTTGCTTATTAGTACCTCCATTTATGCCTTCCTAATCTATTATATTATCTAGAGTTAAGGATTTCTAGGTTTCTAAATTATCTTATTATTTTAGGAAGGTTAAGCAATATAATTCCTTATTGTTTATTATTCTGCAGAATGCTATTACTATACAACCTTATTCTTCTTATAAGGCACAGGGCATTAAAAGCTGCAAGGTCTTAAAGAAGGCCTTTAATCATTATACTAAGTATATTCAGTAGCAGCGGTTAAAGTATAATATCCTGGAACTAAACAACTCTAAGGACCTTTTATATATCTTAGCTTAACACTAAAAACTAGAGGATAAGATTAAAGAATTAAAGGAGAAGCTCCTTCATTTACACAAGCAGAAGTATATATAGTATAAGAGGATATCTTAGGCTATCCATTAGGGTTTATTAAATTTAGATGAGTTAGATTGTATGGAAAAGGAGGAAGCTGATGCTAAGTAGAAGCAGATTGCCAAGCAATCCGCTAAGGTGGTTTACTAAAGTTTCACTAAGGAGGCTGGTAGGATGGTAGTATAGGAAGTATAGCTGCATTACAAGGGTAAAGTAAGAGTTTTTAATTAGAGTTTCTTGATAGATAATAGTACTAGTTGGTCTGAATTTGTAGGTACTAGTAATGAGGGTAGTGAAGGAAATGCACCTATGGGTAGCTTATTTTAGTGCTTGATTCTTATTATTAGGAATAGAACTTATTTGATTGTTATCTGACTGATCCTAGTTCCTGGCTGTCTTTAGTTTACTGGTTGTGCTGTGTTGTTCTGATCTTGTTTTCCTGTGACTAGTATTTGCTGGGGTGTAGGGTATAGATATTAGTATTCATTTAGATAGGTATAACCAGTATTCAGGTTATTAGTTGGATAGGGTAACTAGTATTAGTATGCTTTTTTAAGGGGTTAACTGGTTGCTAGCTTCTAGTTATTCCCATTATAACTAGTCTCTTATTAGTTGTTTTCCTTATTTTAGCTATAAAAGCTGGGGTTTATTGTGTGGTTTTATTATATTATTAGTTCATGTTAAACGGAACCGCTCAGCAGGGCGTTGGTACTCCGTGCAAGGAGTTACCCTAGACTTCGTTGTAAGGAGTTACCCTAGACTTCCTAGCAAGGAGTTACCCTAGACTTGCGAGTCAGGCGATTTTCGCTAAGTACGCCCAGTGCGTGCGTGACGCAAGATGAGTTTGGTGGCCGTGAGTCGATTATTTTGGCCTGCATTTGCACCTTAATTCAGACCTCTGCATTACCCTTATTTCTTACCCAAAAGGTATATAACTTAGTGCATTAGATAGCCTGATTTCTGAAGTTTGTATGTACTTAATTTGGGCATTGCTAGGGCTGTGGTTGGCTAGTTGTTTGGAACCAAAGATGGTGTGTTGGAAGGGCGAATTTTCCGGCATTTGCAAATTTGCACCAGAGCCGACCGCAGCGTGCCCAGGGGTGAGACGAGGTCGGAGGGTATATAAGGAGGGCTTACAGAAGCCCAACTTAATTCAATACAAAGTTGTCCAGACCATTGTCAATCGTCCGAATTCACCTCAGAGCACCACACTGCGACCCTGCCGAAACACACGCTGAACTGAATGCTATTTTATAGCACAAATTCATCAGAGTTCATTATAGTTTATTATATATAGGGTTTTCAGGCTGCATTTCTAGTTTCTAGAACTATTTCATAATAGTCCGAATATGGTACTTTTCAAGTTTATTATAATAGTAGGTTAAGTTTTAGGCTAGTTCCCATATATTTTCACTAGAATTATAGCCTTTCTATTTAATAAGGTACTCCATTATCCTTTAGTACTATCTTAAGTTTATAATGTTTTTTACTTTATATTCCTTATTATATTTATTAAGGGTTTTAATCTATATTTTAAGTTTTATATTTTTAGGTACTAGTTTCAAGAGTAAGATATAAAAGATTAGGTATTGTTTTATTCCTTTAGGTAGCAAGAGTTTATAGTTAGTATCTAAAAGTTTTCTTAAGATTTCAAAGGGGCTAATTTTTTTATAGTTAAGCTTTTCACTAGGTCGCTTAGTTTTAATATTTTAGTAAAGAAGGTAAACCTTATCTCCCTCCTTAAGAATTAGTCTCTTAATTCCTTTCTAATTTACATATTTCGCTATTTATTCTTATATAAAAGAAAGTTCTACTTAGATATCCTTCTGGATTTATCTAATTTATATTGCTTTTTATTCTACTGATTTTACTAGGGTATTATCTGGTAGTAATTTGTAATATGCCTGGGGTTTATATCTATAGAGTGTAAAGAAGGGTAACTATTTAGTTATGCTGGTAGTTGTGCTATTATCGGCAAACTATACTAATGGTAGTAGTTTAACCTAATTATCCTATAATTAATTAATATAGTATTGGAGGTATTATTCTATAATCTGGTTGATTTATTCTATTTGTTTGTCTGTTTATAGATATACTATTGTTAAGAGCTTGTGCTTTACTTTAAGTTACTTTATTAGTAACTTCTAAAAGTTTAATATAAAGAGTTCGTCTTTATCTAAGATGATTTCATATAGTATTTTATAGTTGCTTATAATGATTTATAAGAATGTATATATAAGTTCCTCTATAGTGCTAGCTTCCTCATATGGTATGAAGTATATATACTTGCTTAGTTTATAAACTACTACTAGAATACTATTATATAGTACCCTAGTTAAGGGTTATTATAAGAGAGGTAGCTTAATGATAAAGTCTAGGCTAATAGATGACTATATAGCTGTAGGTATTAGTAGGGGTTTTAATAATTTATATAGTTTGTATTTAGAGGCTTTATTTTTATTATATAAGTTGCATTTACTAATGATGTTTTGAACCTTCTTCTTAAGGTTGGCAATTTGGTAATTTTGCTTAATCCTTTTAATTATTACTATAATACATTAGTGGCTATATACTAGTGCTTTATATATTTTTATAATTAACTTATTTTATTTCTTTAGATTGGTAGGGGTTTTTCTAGTTTGGAAGTTAACTCTAATTATAGTATTAAGTTTACAGTTAAGAATAAGGCTTCTGTCTTCTTAGGTTTTAAATACTATTCATTTTATAAATAAATCCTTATTCTAATAGTTAGGTCTTTAATTAAGTATATCTGCTCTTGTATTTTTAACTTTATTTATATGGATAACCTTAATATTGAATTATAATAAGAACTCTATATATTGGATTTATTGTTTATTAAGAGTCTTAGTTATTATAAAAATTATAAGATTCTTATAATCTATATAGAGTTTAATCTGCTTTTTAGCTCCTATAAGGTAGTATTACCATTCCTAGAATGTATATATTATAGCCATAAATTCCTTATCTAGTATAGTATAGTAGGTTTCTAATTTATTAAAGTTCTTGGTAAAGTTTGTAATAATTTATATCCTTCTTTAGTTGTCTTTTTGAGTAAGTTCTCTGCCTATAGCGTTATTTGAGGCATCTATATAGATTTCAAATTCCTTCTCTGGGTTTGCTTCCTTAAGTATAGGGTCTTCTATAACCTTATCCTTAAGTATTTAAAAAGCTTATTATTTAGTATCTATCTATTTAAAGGCATAATCCTTCTTAATAAGGTCTATTAATGGTTTTATAATGTTGCTATACTGTATAATGAATTGTTAATAGAAGTTAGTATATCTAAGGAATGCTCTAATATCCTTAATGCTTATAGGGGTTGGCTATTCCTTAATTACTTTAANCAACAGAAGAGGGCTCGGTAATAGTTGTGGCGGGAAATTGACGTTGGGAATAGTGGCATAGTGGGTGGGTAGGGCGGCCGGAAGGGGGGCCCGGCCGGAAGCCGGGGCGACGATGTTATTACTTTATAATTATCTAATTAACATATACATAAAGTTTGGTAAGAAGAAAAAAAATCCCTTATTAAGATATTTAAGTTTTCCTGGAGGGTGGGTATAGACGCGTTCATACGCATACACGGTTGTAGGGCAGCCGGAAGGGGGGCCCGGCCGGAAGCCGGGGCGATGATGTTATTCCATTAAGTCTGGAAACTATGACGGTTACTTGCTCGCCGTGGCTACCCCCACTCGCCCGCCTCTACTTGTCTCTCGCCATGCTCCCCAGAAAATAACAAGATGATCCTCACGAGATGATAGACGGGTGGTTTGCACGGCTGCCTATCAAGGCGTCAAACTATAGGCCTCGGCCAGGAACCCCAACAATGCTGGGCGCATGTGATGTTGCTCTTTGATAATTGTGGTCTGGCACCACTCGCCCACGCCGTTGTTCCTCAACTGTTCCGGGGTGAACATGACCCCAGCAGTATCGGTAAGCTCCATCGCTTCGAACTGCACAAGCACCAGGACCCCCCAGTTGAACAACGCAACGTACTTTGTGCGATGCCGTGTAGCGTATGCAGCGGCCTGTTTCATCAATTTGCATGAATATAGATCGTAAAATGTCTGATCTTTATTATTGTCCGCCGCGCGTGCCACGAGATCGGGGGCTTGCTGAATGACCTGAGCTCGGGTCCTAGCAGAGTTGACCTTCTCAGCTTTTTCGAACTGTCTCGGGTCAATGAGCTGACGTTTTTTGAACTCGACTACAGCAAATGCACGCTTTGATGGTGCTGTATTCCTGAAGTATGTGATGTCGGCGCGCAGTTTGTCTGCCGCTGTTTCCGACAGACAGGTCACAGAGCCAGTTGTATTCGGATGAACAGCCAGAGCTTGGTTCACTGGATGAAGGACATACATGGCCGCAGAGCGGACCACGTCGCCTTCACTGGCATGGCGGGTAATGGGTTCGTCATGATACAGGTTCTCATTCTGGAGAATTTGCTGGACATTGGCAGGCATCAGCCCCATGAAGCCAGTGCAATTGTCGATCCAGTAGGACTTGGGGACTTTCTGGGCGAACTTTGGAGGGGAGACCGTCGCAGTGGTCGTGCTTGACGAGTTCGGATTCGTATTGAGGAGTGGTTCGGTATAATAATTGCCGATCGGGATAGTGAAAGGTTGCACGAAACACCGTCGAAGGTCGACCTGGGCTGTCATATTTTAAAAGGGTAAAATGGAGATACTTGCTAGGTGATGAGAGATGGATTTAGGTAATAATAATAGGTAGAGCCAGCACGATCGTATAGATGGAAGCCTGTTTGGAATCCTGCGTGAATGCGGTGACCTGGAAGAGACGACAGGCTGAAGAATGCGCATCTATATATCAAGAGATCCGCATCCACCCTTTTGGCCTGAGGATTGAATGATTCGGCCCCCAAGCCTATGTATTGTATGGGAGCAGGCCCCAGCTGCATAATCACGCCCTAGTTGCATCAGGTCCTCGCACATGCTTATTTAGGTCAAGGCCATTGCATGGATAGCAACGGCCGGGCCACAAGCAACCTAGACTTGGCCGGATCCAGCGGCCATGTCGACCGAGAGTGATTGTAAGTAGGTATCTATGCAGCTAGCATCTGAGCACTCACATGTACGGGTTTGTGTACTATCTGTTGGATGCCTCACAGGAACACCACCCCACAGCAGTTTGATTGGTCCTTCGCCACAGCTAAAGCGGCCAAGTTGGGCCAACCAAGCTATTTCTAGCTATGGGGCACACTGGCCACGCTGTGCCACCTGGGCGATGTTTCAGCAGCACCAACAGCTCAAATGATCTATTTCCATCTGCATTGTCCTCGCTGTGCCTCAAGGATTCAAGCGAGGTGTTGGTTGTGCCAGGGCGCTGGGCACAGAGTACTCGGTGGCCCGTGCGCAAGCACCAGGCAACCATAGCTAGATCTTGATGGGGCTGCACCTTCGCTGCGACTCTCCCCTCAACACCATAGCCTGTCCGACGAGTCGATTGACTATCACCAAGTACGTATACGTATACGGGTGACCCCCCATGACCGACCGACACGAGGCAAGATTGAACCTTCTCCAACACTCTGCACTCACTCGGAGTTGACACATACCATCTTACACATCAAAAGTGCTGCCCTTGCATCTATCGCATCTGTCATTCTGATCTCCCACTCACCCGTCTGGCGTCGATGCCCCTCTGCAATCTCTTTCACCCAGACAACACCCGCCTAGACCTGTCTCTGCACGACCGACACACCTCCACAAGATGTGGATGCCACCTCCGGACCCATACAAACCTAATTGTCCATATCTTCCGGGTTTCGGAGTCGATATTTCGGCTCATGTTGCCCCTCTACCCTTTGGCGGCGACTATCCAACTTCGTCCTATCCGTGGCGCACTGAGGAGTGGCTGAACTCTGTGTCCCAGACTAAACATGTCGTCACTCATCCACTACGCGAGACACCGCCTCCGACAAAACCTAGGACTGCTCGGCTCATCGTCACTACATCTCTCGCTATTGGAAACGCACGAGGTGCTCAAATACTGCTCTGTTCAATTACGCCCTGTGGAGAAGACGAAAACGCCGCTCCCTTTGAAGCAGTAGCAAAGATATACGACCCTCTGTACTACTCTTTTACTTCGGATATCGGCAACTATCCGTGTGATGTTGTACTCAGAGCTGACGAGGATTACGCTCGAGAAGTTGCGGCATATGAATGCCTTACAAGAGCTGGCCAGACGGGGTCCTTTGCTCCGGCGTATTTTGGTTCTGTAAGTAGCCTTCCGCTATGCCTTTGACACACTCAGAAGGATATCTCTCGAATATCTATCCTATACCTTAGACAATCACACTAGAAGTTGGGAGACCGGCGGCAGTTTAGCTGACTCGGTATACTGCAGTGGTCTTTCAGCCTCCCTATATCCTATAATGGAGGAACTCACCAGAGGAGCATTCGTCTTGTTCTCATTGAACATCTTCCAGGCATTTGCATGAAGGATCTTTTTGCTAAAAACGGTCCATATCAAATCGACGCTACACATCTCAGTGAAGACTATCGCCTACAGGTATTAGCTATGCTACTTGATGGTGTTGTGAGGCAACGCCATGTAGGGATTGACCAGCGAGATTTGGCGCCACGGAATGTGTTTCTTATACCGCCGCCCAAGCTTACACGGGAGCCCACGCCGGAGCTGACGCCGGATTTTCCGGAGGAACCTCCGCAGCGTGTGGTACTCATCGACTACAACGCTTCAACGGTCTGGGAACTAAGCAAATACGGGAAAGGAGCTGTCCAACTGGCGAGGCTGCCTCCAAACCCTATAAAACACTTCTGGAACACATCCGTCTTAGATTTAGTTGGATGGGCGCCGACACTATTGTCCGATGTGAGGCGCTTCCAGGAGTGGTTGCGCCACGAATTTGGTGGCGAAAAGAAGGCTTTGTACGAGCCAGTTCTCGAAGAATTGGAGTTCTACGAGCCTCTTAAGGAGGATCTTGGAGCCATACCAATAGAATAGCCAATTTATCTAATACGAAAAGTCTTTTATGTTCCTGCTATTTCATACATCCTTGTATCAATCGCTGTATCAATTCTAGCGGGACGGCCCTGCATCCGCAAACTCACATATGCCGTTCAGCAAGAATAAGAGCCTACGTAGGTCGCAAACCTAAGTACACAAGGGCCCAGAATTAGTTATTTCTAGTCAGCATTTATTTCAGGTGCCCTACCTGGTTAGGAACGCCTCGCATAAAAATCTCAAGTCACCACGTCCTGAATAGCTCGCGGCCGCTGTTTAAGCGTTTCTGAAAGGATAATAGCCAGCCACCACATATTCTTTTTTTAGGGAGGGGGGGGGACACGCGTTAGACACTCCAGCACCGGCTCCACTCTAGGTTTACTTGAAATAGAGTATGGTGGCAACAGGATTCAAGAGGCTCAACCAACTCGCGTGGCCGCAGCCAAGTCAGTGCCCAGGTTGGTAAGATGTTATAGACTCTAAATTTATCCTGGCCTTTGAAAGTTTCCTGTCATTTATGATGTGAGTTCGGCCCTTTTCTCCATTGGGTCTGTTGCTTGGTCTAGAGCCCCCAACAAATGTAGGCCGAGGCGTACCCTGCCCTCCTAACGACGTTTCAGGACACCCCTGAGCCGCCCAACAGGCCCTGCCCACTCAAAATAGCCAAAAGACCCCACACACAACAAGTCGATCTTGTATTGTGTGGATATTTGATTACCAAGAATGGTGCTTCTTGATGTTTCCAGGACAGCTATTATTCTATCTATAAAATCATACCATCCAGACAATATAATTATAAACTCACACAACCACACAAACACACACACACATACACGAACAGACACACGAGTATTGATATATTCATGATGGCTTCTCAATCCTCTTCAACAATAGGTAACAAAGCCACCGCACGAGGCTCAAAAGAACAGAATGTTGCTTTCCGGACTGCCGCCCCATCAGGAGCAGCGACGCCCCAACCGCCACGTACCTCAGGCGTTACGCCAGTCCCACTCAGAAGCCAGCCCTTTGTCGGTCCGCCGCATGCCTCTACTCCGCCTAGTCACGCCTTGTCCAAAGCCTCTGGCGGAACTCTCTTGCAACAAAACGAACGGAAAGCCACACCAGCTCAGGCACAGCAGGCTCCGCCCGCGCAGCAGCCGCGGCCAGGGCAGGCGCAGATGGACGGCCAAAAAGCAGCTGCGCCGCAGGGAGGAAATGGGAGGGCTAGCTCCTCCAAGGGCCTGCAGAAGAGCAAGGACGAATTTGAGGTGGTCAAAGCACCAACGATGCTAAAGGGCGAGAAGCCCGCACCAAAATCTAGTCCCCTGATTGCGGTTATGAAGAGCAACAAGCAGGCTCTTGCAATGGGTAAATGTAAAGAAAAGTACTGAAATAAATATTTTATATTTACTCAGGGTTAGGGTTAGGGTTAGGGTTAGGGTTAGGGTTAGGGTTAGGGTTAGGGTTAGGGTTAGGGTTAGGGTTAGGG
>NQMI01000233.1:0-42256 GCA_002270565.1 Stenocarpella maydis | reverse complement strand
CGTGCTCGGAGTGTATGGTGCATTTCATCTTTTTTTTTGGGGGGGGGGGCGTCAGCCATCTCAGCCGTGCACATGATGGGCCGTGAGAACACTCACCTTGATGTCAGGGAAATTAGTCTTGACAACGCCATCCATAACACCCCATACGTGGGCTATCGGGTCTTTGTGGGTGATGCCTATCTTCAGCTGCTCCCGCACAAAGGACCTCGCACCTTCACCCCCGAACAGGTATTTGGCCCGCACAGTCTCACGCACTGTGCCGTCCACGTGTTCAAGCTCAACCTCGACGGGGTACTCGGGGTTGGTCTTCTCGTCGACGCTGAACCCCTTGATTGTCCAGGGCCGCTGCACCCGTGTTTTGTTCTTCTCCAGGTCGGCAATGAAGACTCGCTCAATGAGGCCCTGGTGCAGAAGAGTGGTGAAGGGGTATCTCGCGTCGATGAAGCTGGGGCAGCTAGCCCAAGTCCCCGTCCGAGCGATGCCCTTTCCATTCCGTGGGGGATCCCAAAAGGCTACTTCATAGACCCTTGCGGGCTTATGCGCCATGATGGCGGATTTGAGGCCCATGTTCCGGAGCAGATCCAGAGAACGCGGTTGGATCCCATCGGCGCGACCCGTTGGCGTTGGTTCTGCTCGGTTGTCTATGTGCTTGATCTTGTAGCCCCACCTTGCCAGGCATGTCGAGAGCATGAGCCCTACTGGCCCTGCTCCAACAATAACTTTAACCCATGAGGCGTCAGTGTGCGGCCTTCAAGACTCTGGGCATGCACTGTCGGCTCACCGATATCATAATATGGCTCGGACGCCTCCTTGGCCGGCTGAGTCTCCATGGCTTCGGTCGCGGTGGGAATAGTTGGGTGCTCAAAAGCCGGGGGGGGGGGCGGAACAAGCGGGGTTGGTGAGGTCTTGGTGATATCAGGCCAAATCAGGTCCTGAATAGAGGGAGGGATCTGCCAGACTTTACAGTCAGGCGGGTTATTCAAGGTGGAATCAAAAGCGATGCGCAGTGCGAAGTTAGAGCGGTGCTGGAGGGCAAGGCCAGGGCAACGGAGATGATGGGTTACCGTGTGGTAGATATAGGGGACTCGACACACGGAGACGGGCATGGTTGCGGTGGGGAGGGAGCAGACTTTATTGCGCAGCGGCAAGACAGTTCGGCAAGACGATGCGCGTCATGGCAAGCCCCAAGAAGGCCCAAGAAACGAGGCGAGCTAGCTGTATCCCCGACGCCTACCGGCGCGGCTATGGCAAGCGGCATCATCGCAACCCCAGCCCATGAGCCCGCCTGCTCCGCTGGACGCCACAGGCTCGGGTCGGGATGGACCTCCACAGGTGGTGCATGAGATGAAGACTGGGGCCAGAGTGGCCAGCGATGGCCAATCGGATGCTGCGGGGTTGCGAGCGATGGTCGATGGTACGTTTCTCGCAGGGCGCAGGAGACGAACACTGCGAGGGCTGGCAGCGGTTGCCAGGCGGGCTGCGCGACAAAAAGGAGTCGAGCATGACTCCCCAATCCAGGAGTCGGATAGCCAGCTCGGCATTGGAAATGGCGGGGAATCCACAGCGCGGCTCAAGAGCACGGGAAGGGAGTGTGGGTCTGGCACCGGCGCCAAGGACTGCGGAGAAACGTCACCCACACTAGCCGGCCGGCTTCCCGGGCGAGCTGGAGCCATCCGTAATCTGACCTTTTTTCTTGTTCTTGTTCTTCTTCTCCCTCTCGTTCTGGTCAGGAATCCCGCGTCTCCGCCCCGCCATACTGTCCGAGGTGGAATCGGCCTGGGCCCGGCCTCGGGCTGCCGGAGCTGGCAGGGGAGTGATGTTGGTCAATCATGGGGGTTGTGGGCGTGGGAGTTGCGCGTGTCTTGTGTACGGAAGCTGTGGTGTTGGAGCTGGTAGGCGTGGGAGTCTGAGCCTGTAACTGGGTTCGTGTTTGAGATGCACCAGTGTGCCATCCATCTGTTTGTGTGTGTGTGAATATCCGATGTCATGTTGGTCGGCTAGGTGGGATCTGGGAGACTTGCTGTCCGTAAACAACACTGGTGCCGTCACCGCGGCAAACAAGGAGTCCTGGATGTTTACTTGCTTCTGCACAAACCATCAGCTCAGCGCCCATCTCACCTGCTGCATCTCAGCTCCTGGCTTCCAGCCTTCGCCCTCCAGCTTCTCCCACCACCACATGAATCCGTCCGAGGAAGCACCTACCGCCATCAGGGGAAACTTCATCCCCGTCTCTGGCCCTTTCAGTCGTGCTTCTTCAGCTTCACCCACCCGACGAGGCGCTGACGTCGGCGTCCACATCCATCTGAACCTCATTGCTTCCCAGATGGATCGGCTTGCTTCCTCGTATGTAAACTCGAGCCCTCCCGCCACAGGCACCGCCACCTGCCCCGGCGTCCATTGCCTCTGAGCATCGCCTCCAGTGGCCAATGAATTGTGCGAGACTGACGGGATTCTCGCAGGCTCCCCGGCCAACAGTCGCCTGGGAAGAGGGCCCGACGCCGTCAGAACGGCTCCGACGCGTCTGAGATGATCCAGATTGGCATCTCACCCCACCGCACCAACACGGCATCTCTGGAGTCGCGTGACAGAGACAGAGGCCCGACTATCTCGCCCACACGTGCCCGCACTTCTGGCAGCCGCAGCCGTTATGGCCAGGGTGACGCGGCCAATGGGTCCTTTTCTTCCACTGCCAATCCTCGCTCTCGGTCCCCTGGCAAGCGGTCTCGGTCCCCAGACAAGGCCTCAGCTATAGCACATGCGGTGGTCGACGGCGGTACCAACCTAGCCGACCGCAGGGATCAGTTGCGCCCCCAACCAATTGATATCGAGTCGGCCCGTCATTGTGGACTGGCGTCCAGGAAGGCTGTCGTCTTCGTCGAAGGAAATCCGCACACTCGGTCTCTCCATGCCGTTACCCGGCCTGTCACTCCCCCCCTGCGGCGTATGCCCAAGTTGTCGAGCCCTCGCTGTGAAAACAGTGTCTCCCCGACTTCGTCATACTATTCCGAAGATGATGTTGGGCAGGCCCGCTCATGCTACATCAGCCCCCTGCGAGTTCCCAGGGGCCTTGACGGAGAACACAGTGTTTCGCGGCGCTACGATACTCGGGACCGGTCTGCTTGTCTCGACCGTACAAAGCACGATATCTCTCCGGTCCCAGACCCCCCGCCCCGTCACGGTTTGCACAAGACTGCCACTGCAGGCGATCTAGGCGATCTGCGCGAGCTTCGATCAGACGAGGCTTTTCCTCAGCGCACCTACTCCCCCTTGTCCGATTACCTGTCCACCCAGGCCGATCCCATCCGCAAACAACTTGTCGGGGAACACGGCTGGTTAGAGCGCACAACCGACGGGCCCTACAAACGGCAAATTCCTGGACAGAAGCCTGTTCCCAAAGCCACTGCTCAGAAGAAGGGCGGGTTCCTCGACAGCCTCAGGAAGATGGCTAAAGAAATGACTACTTCGGCCAAGGACATTACATCTTCGGCTTCGCGAAAGCCACGCGACAAGGACAGGCGCGGATCCCGGCTCACGGTTTCGCTCGACCCCAGGGAGCAGAGCTTGCTCTACTGCGAGCTCGAGTTCCTTCTGACTACTGCTCTTGACGGGTACATCAACAGCCAGTTCAATGCGGGTCGCCTTGATGCAGACAAGTACAAGAAGATCGTGGATAGCTGGCAGCAGCGTGGACGCCCCAAGGTTGTCGGCTTTCGCTACGACTTGGAGACGCAACTGGACCTGGTCCTCCTGCACAGCGATGACTTCCGCTTCTATGGCAAGCGAGCTGGGATTATCGCGGCCGTAAACGGGGTGTTGGACATGATGCGCGTTGATGCTCGCGCCATGCGCATCCGCACATTCTGCCAGCCCGACACTGTGATTGCTAAGCAACTGCTAGATGCCCAGTCTCTTTTCAACCTCATCGGCTGCTGTGAGCAGCAGCAGATCCAACTGGCCGAGGTCATTCAGTTCTTCAAGGTTATTCTGGAGCGGGAGCAGGTTTTTCGACAGCGCCAGAACGAAGACGGCACGACCGAGTCGTCTCGCATGGGACAGGTAGACCAGGGCGAGGATCGAGGGAGTGGCGGATCCGGTGTTGATTCTCAGTACGGACAGAGGCGGTTCCTTGATTAGGAATTTTCTGATCGACACGCATTGGCCCAATCGGCTGGGCCTGTCTACGGCTCTAGCTCCCGAGGTCTCAGCCAGGACCGGTAACGGGAGGGGGGGACGATAACCCCGATGTGCTGCACGATTAAATGCCGTAGCAGTTGGACTGTGGGGAAATATCTCGGCGTCCATAAGAGGTCATCAGAGGACCACCGCCAGATCTCTCTTAGCTATGGTCGTCGTTGTTAGCCTCGCAGCCTGTAACGACGTCTCTGCCACCCTGCCTCGAGGTTTCTTGGGGTATATCTGGCTGCCAGCGCAGGTGTTGTTGCAGGACATTGCACTGTGGCAACCTTCATTGTACATTTACGAGCATGGAAGACGGGTCTTTATGGCACATCACTTTGTATGACGATTTGATTGGGGTAATTCGGTCAGGATGGCCACATCTTTTTTGGCTCTTGTTCGAGCTGCCACTCCTTATGGCCTAGAGGGCGTCGAGAGTGGAATGCAACCCCATGGAACAGGCTCCCTTGGTAGACCTGTTTAATTAATAAGAACGGATGTTTGTACAGACTAGAACGCATGGTATACAGAGTGCTGATAACTGGGCAGCCATGCTAGGGCCTACGCCCACAACACCTACTCCCATAACACCTACTTCCACCTACTTCCATAACACTTATTCCCATAACACTTACTATTACCACATCTATGAGAATTACCCTATACTTGAGGATATGCCGTTGCATCAGTGACTGCCCTAGTTATACTCACAGCACCCCCTCTGTATAAACCCTACTCCAGCCCCCGGGCCATCGGGCCGTTTCCTCTTTTATAATAGCGTCCCCTCAACTTGAATTGACGTATTTGAGCCCAGATCCTATGTCTCTGAACCCTCACGTGATGATATTAAGAGGAAAGTATTCATCTGAGAGGGAAGGGTTTCCTTTAACAGAAATGAATAAGGGGTTCACTTGAGAGAAAACGAGAAATAAGAATTTCTTACTGTTTTACTTATAGACTGAACTTATTTATCTTTTATAAGTACATATTTAAATGTATTTAGACATGTTTTTATTTTATTTTATTTTAATATTTATCCTTTAATTCACTGTCATTTAACTTCTTTTCACGTTGTGATATAGGCTATTGATATTTTTTTAAGTTTTACTCCTAAGCCAGAACGACAATAGTTGTCCTGATGGGATGAGAAATGATAGGCAAAGGTTGAGGGCAATTAACCCACGCCGCATTGCTTCGAATAGTGACCATTCAATCTACTTCTGCAAACCAATACTGACCCAGAAGCTACCATTCCGCACCCAAAGTCTTGGTATCAGACCCCGCACTCGTATTGAGAGCAAATGAAACACTCAGTGCGTGGGCTGGATCCAGCAGCGTATCCACCCGAGCGCAAGACCCGCGAGCAGAGCAGACTGAAATGGCTTGCCACGACAGCCGAAGGGTATGAGATGGCGGCGGGGCTCTCGAGTGTACAAAACCCAACGCCGCATTCGGTCTGAAGCCTCGCAGCCAGTTGCCGAGACTAGCCAGTGTAGGGACGCAGGACCTGGCTGCCGTCTGATGCCAGGCGTGAAGGGATTCACCGTGCAGATCGCTCGTAGAAGTCGCCACCCCGCGGTGCGTGGCCACTGTAGTATATGCCGCTGGACGCCCTTCGGCTCATCCTCCGTCCTCTGTTTTCCGCTGGCGGGCCGCCGCGCGTATCCGGGTCGGGACTGGACCCCCATCTCCTTTCCCAGGCCTCTTGCTTCTCGGCGTTCCTGACCTTGGCGACCTCGACCCTCTTCTCGAAGGCGTTCGCGGCCAGCCCGGCCACGGCGGCGCCAACAATGGTGGGGACCAGCGGCGACTTGTTGTCGGCGCGACGGCCATGGCTCCGCGCCCTGGACTTGTTGGCGCTGGAGCCGCTTATCTCGTGGGCGATTAGGCCGCCGACGAGAGCGGCGAGCACGCCGAAGCCCAGGCCGGAGTTTGAGTCTGAGAAGGTGTTGCTGATGAGGTCGCGGGCATCCTGGACGGGGCTGTGCGGGCCGGCGTCGGGTCTGGCGGGCGAGTGGCGACGACTCTTGCGTCGTGCCGGGGGCGGGAGTGATCGGGAGCGGGGGTCAGGACGAAGGCTGGGGGCTGAAGGATCGTGGGTTGCATTTGGATAGTAAGGCAGGCGGGCGTTGGGCGGGGAGGGAATGGCACCAGACGCAAAGGGCCCGGGCGGGTGGTATTCCGGCGAGGCCTGCCGAGGCCGAGCGCCGTTGCTATCGCCGTAATACACGGGCATGGTGACACAGGGAAAATTGCAAGGGCGAGGGGCAGTCAAGGCGAGTATCAAGGGTGCAAGCAGTCAGCCACGGTGAAATGAGATTAGAGTAGTAGGAGAGGGAGGGAGAGAGGAGACGAGCGTGAGACGAGCGGTATCGCTCCGCGCGGGTGACGACGTGCCTTGGAGGGACGGATCCGGCAGATGGGCTCCGGGTCGGGCCCAGGATAACTGATGGTGGTTGGAAAGTGGGAACGTAGGCGTGCGTGAAAGGGAACATGAGGAGAACACCCAACCAGGCCGGGACTGCGAGGCTGTCAGCTGTGCGCATGACGGGGCGTGAGGTGGATAGCTACTCAAGTACTTATAAGCAGGTCTGAGGAGCACTGCTTGTATGTACAGATTGACACCAGCAGGTATTAGTGTCCATGTACATACCTACCTACCTGGGTAGGTAGACATGTTTGGGGTGTTGTGTGAGTGGCCAACCACACCCTTGCTCCGTCGCACACTACTGGATGACCCCCAAAGACATGCACATGTCTGTTGTGCTATGTACCTACATAGCCCGGGCCCTACTGGTCCGCTCGAGCAGTTTCAGCAAGCTCCTCAGCAAGCCTGAGCATGTAGAAGCGCCTGGCCTCCCCTGGAACCTTATCGAATGCCTTGGCGATGCGAGCAATATCCTGCCGGCCCTTCTCGTAAGCCGCAAGGTCCCTGTTCCCGTACACGTCGCGCCCGGCAGAGTAGCCCGACTCGAAGCTGCGGAAGAACAGGTTCACCGCAATACTGGCCTTACTTTTAGGCGTCGCTGTGTGCAGCCACAGAGGCGGCAGGAATAGGACATCGCCCGCCTTCAGGTCTGCCTCCCACGGGCGCGTCCCGCCAAGGGCTGAAGAGCCAAGGTTACCAAACACATCGGTGCTCGAGCTCGAAGACCCCGGCGCAAACGACAGTCTAATCACGTCTGACGGCGGGAAGAGTAGCATCCTCTTCGACCCGCTGACCTGGCAGTAGATGTTGGCCTGGACATCGTAGTGCAGCCACATATCCACCTGTTGTTCACCGTGTCAAGTCAGTATCCAATTAAATCTGCGGGGGTCTAATGTAGCATGCTGAGAGTCGCGCCGGGGAGACGGAGAGTACATCGGTGCACTATTCGTACCATAGAGAAAGAATCATCCCCCATTCCATACACCTATATACTTGAGACCAACTTGGCAGTATTCGGTATTGGGTGTATGTGCAGTGAGTATTCATTTGTATTGTAGGATTGGATATCACGGGGTTGGGTATTGTAAGAGTTGGTATTGGGAGCGGTGGTTTGGAGGTGGGTGTTAGGAGTGGGTGTTGTGGAAGTGGGTGCTTTGGGAATGGTGGTGGGTGACGTGTATATTCGTGTACCCTTTCTTTATGCTGTTGCGGACATCTGGTTCATCCATGTGAAGCATGATACCTCTGGACGGCGATTGCAGAGGCTGTCGTCGCAACAGAGAAGGAAAGAATCCGGCACAGAGCACAACAAGACTCGAAGGGGTAGCAAAACCAAGCACCAAATGTGTAGGGAGGCTTACCTGCCCCGAGACTCGTAGCACCGAACTGTGCAGATTCTCCGAGCACATATTCAGCTCCTCGGGGAGTTTGAAATCGGCAGCCAGCGAAGGGAAGTCGTGGTCCAGGTTGGCGGCTTGGTCGGCGGGAGCATCGGCAGACAAAGCTCTCAGATAGAGACGTGCGCCGTTCTGGACCTCTCTGGCGAAGTCGCCAAATGCCATCGTGGTATATCGGAAGTTCTTTGCGTTGAAGTCCATATTTTGAACGTCGCATTCGTGCACAACAACCTGGAACTGTTAGAAATACGTTGTGGCCCTTTGATGTTGGTTTGGGCCTTCACTTACCTTGCGATCTCCTATCTGTCCGGCGAGATAGTCCATTGTCCACCTGCTGCGGCATGCACCAATATCCAGTCCTTCCATTAGCACGGGTGATCCTTGCCGTACGATTTCCTCAAATGACTGCTTCGTGGCGATATTGACGCGAGGAATCGGCTTGATTTCAGTCGGTTTTCTGTGCAGGCCATTCTCTGCGGGGCTTGAAGGCCGCGGATCTATCTCGCCAACGCCCGAAAACTCCCAACCTACTCGGCGCGCCAAAGGGCGAGACGACAGGTTACTGCTCAAGCCATCGATAGATAGGGTGTATGAACCTCTGGTCCCTTTGGAGATAACAGCGTAGTTAGTGTGTGTGACGAAGCTGGAAACGGCGGACAAGAGCAGCTCGGCCAGGATGTCGTCCTCGCGGGTAATTCCAGGAAGCTGGGGTCAGGGCGGTTCTTGTACTCTTATGTTGTTGAAGATCATGACCTGAGCAAACTTACAGAATGATCCCATAGAGAAACATGTCGCTCCACCGCCAAGGATGACGATTTGTCCGTCTCTCGGGGACACAATGGACGACCCCACCATCAACGGTCTCGGTATCTCTTTATTCTCCTCAGCACCAAAAGCCGGGACGAACCCAATGACCTGTATCCGAGAGCCAGTTATAGAGCACAACAATACTTCCTGTCTCCGCGCTATTACACCTTTCCGACCCACGCCGCCTAGGACAACCAAATGATCCCCCTGTTTGATGCAAGTGGCACCGAAGCGAGAAAGGAGGGCTAAAGAGGCCTCATCTGTCTCGGCCGGTGTGTAAGTGATCGAAGGGGTCTGCCCGTGTCAGGAAATTGGCTTCACTATTGTGGTGTCTCCCACTTACCTCGCCATCATCACCCAGGATTAGATTCCAGGCCAGTACCTGGCCCTGAATCACACCGTCCGACATACCGCCGATGAGAAAACCACGGAACATGGGCTTGCCATCTTGCTCACGCCCAGAGCATGTGAGCATGGCACCGAAAACCGGCCGTGGTGAAAGTGGGCCGTTGACTTTGCAGGTTATCCAGCCCTTGTCTGGATCAAACACCATGACCGAATCGGAGACAGTAGTCGCGCCTGATTTCCCTCCTACCAGGAGGGCAAGGGAAGAGCCCGAGAGTCTGCATATGGCGTGGCGATACAGCGGGAGCGGGAGGTCAGAGGTCCGCTCCCACTCGTTATTGCTAAAGAGCCAGCAATCATTCTTGGCCCGAAAAGGTGAGTTGCGGCCGCCAACCAGGAGCTGACCGCGAGTGCCGAGATCCGTAACTGAGTGGCACATGCGGCTAGACGGCCCTGTGGTCTTCACTCTGATATTTGCAGCAGAGCCTGGAAGCTTGTAGATGTCGTATGATGGGAGGCGGGTGGCTGGGCCGAGGCCCATGCAGTTCACAATGGATGTCCTCCCAAGAGTATCGCTTGCAATCATGGCTGCACCAAACCGACGAAGGCCATGGTGGCCAGTGAATGGCTTATAAGTCGTAGTGGCCTCGATATTTGGGGTCTCAGCAAAGCCGTCGTCAATTGAACCGGGTCCTGTGCCATTGCTGCAATAGTTCGCGGCGTGTAGAAAGAGGTAGTGGCTGGCGAAGAGACAGAACTCTTCCCACTCGTCGAAAGGTTCGATTTCATCGAGCTTCCGACGGTCATCCGCAGACAGGAAATGATCATCGTTCCATGCCGACCATAGAGATTGGGCCCGAACATGTGACCAGCCCCTAGATGCGAACCGCGCGCATTGGGTATGCACATCTGGGTAGGCCGCCACTGACTTGATGGGTGTTGAGAGCTTGTTGAAATCTGCGAATTCTCAGCCACTAACCCATGACATACGCACTACAAGGAGTTTATCACACGGGAGAACATCACACAAGAAGCCGTCCCATGAAAGGCCTTCCAATGGGACAATGGAAGGCTACCGCATGAGAGGTTGCCCCGCGTGAGCACTGGGGGCTATCCAACGGGGAGATGACGGTTGCGTGGCAGACTTACGATCCATCATTGTACGAGCAAAGGGGTGGCCAGGCCCATCGGGCAGGAGCTGTTCAAGAAGACAGAACTCAGCTGGACCAGGGTCAGCTAGACAACAGGAATATTCGCGGATTTTGTAGGTCTACCTTGGCCGAGGCTGCTCGCCCATTGTATCAAAGCATCTGCCGATGATGTCTCCATATACGTGACCGATACCTCGGCCTGCTGGCAAGTCAACCACCTCTCCGGGTCCAATGAAAAGAGAGGAATGATACGCACAACGAACAGGAATATGCACTCGGTGGGGTTTAAGATGGAACCCAGCGCTTGCTGTAGCGCGGCGATTTGGCGTAGATCACAACCCACGAGGTGATAATACCTGCTCCGCAACAACAAGTTCGGGTGGAGCTCACCATCCTCGACGCAAACTTCTCGCAGTTCCGAGGTGAGTTCCGGCGTCTCAAGGATAATGCGGCGCTTCCGCCGGGCCAGCTCTGGAAAGTCAATGTCCAAGAAGACTGCTTGGGATGAGCTGCAATGGTCTGGGTAGCGGGTCCAGCACTGCCAGGGTACAACATCGCTAGCAAGTTGGTTAGCTTTCTGGACGGCAGAACATACGGAGGCCATGTCCAGTATCACGCATGAGCCTCCTCAGAGTCCACAACCCCTTGGCACCCGGCATTGGAAGGTTCTACAGTATAGCACCGGGGTTGCATCAGAGGTCCGAGCAGCAGCCAACCAATATCGCGTGTCAGACAGATGGCAGATTGGGCTAGTGGGTTGTGGGTGAGGTGGGTATTTAGGTGCAGGTTCGTAGGGAGTGAGTATGTGGGAGTAGACATGTGGATGTAGGGGTGCCAAAGGAGAGACAGCAGGAAAGCTCACCTCCCACAGCCTAGATTCACAATGACCTTTGTCTTATCCGAGGGCTGCTTGAGGAAATCACGCAAGGTGAGGTCTATAACATGAATTCGGAAATGGTAACCTCTGTTGATGAGCGGGGCTCTCCGCTGGAACTTCTTGACGAAGAAGCGGAAAAAGTGTGGCTCATCTGGATAGTAGAGACGCTCAACACTTCGTTTTGACACGATGCTGCTGTTGTTGGTCTGATGAGGGCAGCACGGCACAGTCAGCCTGGCAAGTATTACATGATTGCCCAAGTATAGCTTGAACAGCATGCAAAGGGCGGAGGGCGGAGGGTGGATGGTGGAGGCTTGGGTACTGACGCTCATCACTAAATCATCCTGAGCTGATGATGACGGTGGTGGAAGACGGGACCATGGAATGGCTGAGCCATGGCCAGTTTCCTTGTGAGGGCTCATGGCGAAGAAGGGCAGCCGGGGCGAGGGCTGCAATGGTGGTGAAGGCCGGGGAGACACGACTGGTCTTGCATGCACAGCAGAGATTATTCTGGCTCAGATGCAAAACAAGATACAGGCTAGTCAGCGTTTATGCTGTAGGATGTAGCTGGTCCACACACCCGGGTCAGGCCAGTACAATACAGCACAGGACCGCTACCTAGGCTTACATGCTGAGCCATGCAACATGGTGCAGGCATTAAATACGCCATGAAGCACATTTTGCTGCGGCATACACAGTAGAGTTCATACAGGACATGTAGTGACCTCGGCACCCAGCGTCCTACCTGAGCCCCACGTGGCCCAAGCTTCTGGAGCTTCCCCATCTCGAGGTACCTAGGTACTACCTAGTATGTATCTACAGCTACTATGCAGGCCTATTTAGACATCCATGCCCCGTGCCCCCTGTCTGTCCATGTCCGGGTCTGCTGCATGGGTCAGGTGCTTGTGCCCCTTGTCCCTTCCTCACCGTCGTCGTGACAGTTGACGGTCGACAGCTCTTCAGCCTCGCCTCCATCGCTGCCTTTGGCTTCTGGCTCCTCCACACCAGCTCACGCTCATCAGGATACCTCACCCACAAGCCCCAGAGCCGCCGAGCCGAGCAAACCCGGGTGCCTGTAGACACGCGCCGAGCTGTTCCGTCGCAGCCTGAGGCCCATCTTGTCGTGCTATCGGTCCGCCGCCCGACACAAAGACTCGAGGACAAGTTCAGCAATCGCCTGTCTCACCTACCGCCCAACCTAGCCTCGCCTGCTGCGTGCCTCAGCTTCAGGGCCGGCATGTCGCGGTCTCGGTCCCGGTTCTGGTCGTGGTCTTGGTCCTGAATAGCCTCACATCTCCGGTCCACCCTCACCCAAGGACGGCTCCCAGCCTCTCCCCTCACGAGCCACTGCTGTCATGGCTTCCGCAAATCTCAACTTCATCACCTTCAACCAGGATCACAGCTGCCTGGCTGTTGGTCAGTGCCCGCCCCCGTGTCCGCCGCCCGTTGACGGCTGCCCTCATCTGCCGTCCGACCGTCACCCCCTCCCGAACTCGCGTGGCTAACGTTTCTCGACACAGGCACCTCGAAAGGCTTCCGCATCTACCACACCGACCCCTTCTCCAAGATCTTCAGCAGCGACGACGGCAATGTCTCCATCATCGAGATGCTCTTCTCCACCTCCCTTGTCGCTCTGGTCCTGTCTCCGCGACATCTCATCATCCAGAACACCAAGGTGCTTGGGCCCTTCTACTCATCTCCCCCTGCCCAGTCTGGCTGACCTCCCTCCAGAGGGCCTCAGTGATATGCGAGCTTACCTTCCGCTCTGCCGTTCTTGCCGTCCGTCTGAACCGCCGCCGCCTGGCCGTCATCCTCGAGGAGGAGATATATCTTTACGACATTGCCAACATGACCTTGCTCTATGTCATTACAACCTCCCCCAACCCGACCGCCATTTGCGCTCTCTCGCCCTCGTCCGAAAACTGCTACATCGCCTACCCCTTACCAAAGCCCAGGGAAGACACTGGTGAGAGGCGCCCAGCGCACGCGCCCCCTCTCTCCACATACGTGCCTCCCACCTCCGGCGAGGTTCTGATCTTTGACACGATAACGCTCAAGGCCGTCAATGTCATTGAGGCTCACCGATCACCCCTCTCCTGCATCGCCCTCAACAGTGACGGCACCTTACTCGCCACCGCGTCCGAGACGGGCACTATCATCCGCGTCTTCTCAGTTCCTCGCGGCCAGAAGCTGTACCAGTTCCGCCGTGGCACCTACCCCTCCACAATCTACAGCATGTCGTTCAATTTGAGCTCTACTTTACTCTGTGTCTCCTCGACATCCGACACCGTGCATATATTCCGGCTATCTAGCCCTGGCCCCCACGGCGCCGGTGCGAGCGGGTCTACGAGCGCCGCAGAAGCCACAGAACAGACCCCATTTCCCCGCGCGGATCGCTGGTCTCGGTCGCGGTCCCGCAGCTACGACAGCGGCAACGACTCCCCTGGCAGCGCAACAGGGTCGCCGCGCAGCGATGCTGCTGAGCTCGCAGGATCCCCTGCCAATAATGGCCTCGGCGCGACTAGCAGTCCGGCAAACCGGCGGCAGAGTGGCTCCTTCAGCAGCATGTTGCGGCGGTCCTCTCAGCTCATGGGCCGTAGCGTGGCCGGCGTCGTCGGATCATACCTCCCGCAGACCGTGACAGAGATGTGGGAGCCCCTGCGTGATTTCGCATACATCAAGTTGCCCAAGGTGTCTTCGGCCACCTCCCCGAACAAGGCGCCAGCCAGCACCGGGCCTGCGGGGCTGATGTTCCTCAATGGGCCCTTACGCAGTGTTGTGGCAATGAGCAGCAGCAGTCCACAGGTTATGGTCGTGACTAGTGATGGCGGGTTCTATGTTTTCAATATCGACATGGAACACGGCGGCGAAGGATACCTCGTCCGTCAATTCTCGTAAGTTTTGCGGCTCTTCCCCGCCTCCTCTACCCTCCCTCCCCCATTATGCCCGGTTTAGGGTCACCGCGGGTCATTTGGGCCTAGTATGGAGTTGGCTAGTTCGGGGAGCAAGTCATAATATGTATCTTTGATCGCGCTGACCTTGTTCGACCTTGACACAGAGTTCTTGAGGGAGATGACAAGCTGGACGCATCCTTCAATCCTTGAGTTTCTCCGTGATGACTTGGGTGGCGCAGTGGCGTCCGTTCTGGTGCAGACGGCTTGTTTTTCAACCTGTTTTACAGCATCCAGCAAGTGACTCCTTGGAAGTTTCAGGGGCCGGCGTCGTGGGCGAGGCGGTGGGACAAAGGCGTTACTCAAGGTCGCTATTTCAGAGATACTCCCTCACCAACCTGTGCTGCTCTGCTCTTGTAACAGTACAACCCTGATGGTGAAGGGCGAAGCTAAGCATATCATTTCCGTGGGCTGCGCAAGCCGCCAGGCTGAGCAAGTTCATGCAGCCAACCAGCTGATTATAATGTTGCTAAACTGGTCTGCCATGCACTTCCGGTCAGGAATAGCACTCGATATAGTTCCATTGGGAATTGCCCGAAGTGACAGCAGTTCGTTCCAGCGCTAGAAAAACCGTCCAACATCCGTGGACGAGATGACAACATGATATACATCGGCCCATGTACTCCATCCAGTGCCACCTCGACGAACCCTGCCCAAGCTGATGTGTTTGACTCTGACCAGGGCCGTGTATGTCCTCGAATGGTCGTCCTCACTGCGCCGTATTTAAAGCTAGCTGGCCCACAATATTGCCCTCCCCCTTCCGTGAAAGCCATTGATTTTCCGCGGAATGAACATGGCAAGGGGACCGTCCCCGCGACACGAAATGACTCGAGGGCGCAAAGAAAAGAAAGACCGGGGGTGGGGAAAGACCAAGAGAAAAGAAGAAGGAAAAGACACGGAAGGAAAGACACGGCGAAGCCCCTCCCCGCCACCCCCCCCCCCAAAAAAAAAATCCTTGACACCCAGCCGTCTGTGTGCTTTTCAAGCAAATATGTGAATATTATCTCCCAGTTTCTTTCATAAATCGTCAAGATCGTTTCCTAAATGTGCTCCTAGCCATCCCATGCTAGTCGATTTGAGGGGCCCTCGCCTCATCTTGCGTACGGCCTATTCATCAGGGCAATTTCCCTCGCAATTTCTGCCCACTCAAGCTCTCGCTTGATGCCCAAGCGTGTCGTGGGTTTTGCTCTGTCTGCATTCTTTCTCCGCTGTAGTGTCTCCTCCCATTTGAGCAGTTCGTAGGCAAACCTCAGATGAGGCTGTATGATGACGTTTAGCCGCCGAGCCCGAACAAAGCAGTATGCCCGGGGGAACGAGAGATCCATTGCTCGCATGACTTCTGCGATACATATGGTTGCGCTCCGAGACACCCCGACCCTGCAATGCACAAGTGTCGCTGTCCCGTTTCTTCGGCCCCGATCTGTCAAGGTCTCGTCAGCTGGGTTTCCTTGGCCCTCACACTACGGCTCACACGAAGGTGCGCTGCAAGCTTACCGATGAACTCGAGGCATCTCTCAAACTCCTCCGTGAGAGGGTCTATCCCATTATCCTGGACGCCTTGCACCAGGCAGACGTTCTCGGGCCCCCACTTCTCCAGCTCACCGTCCCGCCACATAGTCGTCTCCCCAACGCTCAGGATTTGTTTGATACCCAAGGCTTTCAGCAGGTCGGGGTTGTTGGCATGACCGAGATTTCCCAGGTACATGTAGTCCAACACACGGCTCGGGAATGAACCGTCGATTCCGGGCAGCCAGTCGGGCTCTTCTGCGGCCAGGGATTGGATCTCAGAGGGGCTCTTGTCGGCGAGAGCAGGCGACTGGGATAGCAGGCGGAGGGCGATGGCCGTGAGCAGGGAGACGTCGGCGGGATAGGCAAAGAAGTTGCGGCCGAGCGTGGTGTGAAGGTTCAGCCACGCATCCGGGACAGAACGGCCGGTGCTGTAGCTGTAGTAGGCGATGCCGAGCATGGTGGACTCGGTGTAGCCGTCGCCGCAGTGAATGAGGACCTTACGGGGCGGCACCCGGTGCGGGGATGGTCTCCCGTTCCCGAACATTATGCCGTCCCTGTCATCATCGGGACCGGCAGCCGCCGGGTATGTTCCATGAGCAAGGTGATAGATCCACTTGCACGTCTCGATGATGCCGTCGGCCTCGGCATGAGACCACGAGGAGGGCAGGATGCTGCCTGAGGAGGGGAAATCGAGGCAGTGGGGCGGCGTGCCCGCCCCGGCAGCCGAGCCCTCAGCGATGGCCTGGAGGGCGGCGGGGTGAAGACGGCCCATGTCGCTGCACTCGATGTGGATGTCGAAGGAGGCGTCGTCATCGGAGCCCCGATCCAGGGTAGGGCCCATCCAAACGTTGTGGGAGATGGGGCTGGGCTTGGTCATGGCGAACATCTCCTTACGCTCCTGGTGGACAAAGTCGATGACACGGCCCGTCAAGAGGCCGGCCGAGTCGACGGCGACCAGGTCCGGGTGGCGCTCCTCGAAATCCTCAAAGGGGCTCACGCAGACGAAGGTGTTGTAGGTGGGGATCGGGTGGCCCTGGGCCTCGTGCCCCTCGCGCCACCTGAGCTGGGCGGCGGCAATGTCGCAGGCCATCTTGCGGGTGGCCAGGGGTTCGTCGCCGTAGACGATGATGTCCGAGGTCATGGCGGACTTTGCGCCCTGGATCTGGAAATTCCTCACGGAGAAGCCCTCCTTGGGGTCAACCTCGTGAAACTCGGGCGAGGCCGAGGCACACTGCAGAAACTCGTGGGGGGATATGGCGCCCTTGAGGCGCGAGACGGCCAGGTCGCCATCGGCCTTGACGACGGTCACGCCGCGCAGGCAGCAAGGGGTCCTGCGCAGGGAGCGGCTGCGGGCGGTGAAGAAAGACTGCTGCAGGTGGTTGAGGGGATGCAGGCCATGGAGCCAAGGGAAGACCTGCGAGGGCTCGGGCAGAGGCTGGCGGGAGGCGTAGTCGAGGGCATGGGCAACGTCGGCGACACACAGCTCATAGAAGGTCAGCGGGCCCGACTCGAGGCGGACGAAGCGGGTCGGGGGGTGAAGGGTGGACTGGGCACCACCGTCGTCGTCCTGCTTGCCTGGGGAAGGGGGTGGGGTGCTTGGTTCCTGGCGGGGCACGGGGCCAGGCGGGCACACAGGTATGTGCTTGTTAGGGACGGCGGGCGGGCATTGTTCGGACTGGGGGTTGAGAGTGTCGATGGTGAGTGGGGCCGCCAGCGAGGCGATGGCGGATGACGAGGAGCGGTGGGGCGGCAGGGGTCGAGGGAGGGCAATGGTGGCCATCATATATTAATTACCACTGGCGAGACAGCAGCCAGAGGCAACGCGGTGTTGTCTGTCTTGGACGAGAAGCCCTGCAATGCTGGTGAAGGAGACCTGACGAGGACCTCGAGAGATAAAGAGGGGGGAGGTTGGTGTTGGAGAGCGACGCGAGGACGGTTGATGAGCAGTCCTGGGTCACCTTCTGGGGAGCCACGGCACGCCACGGCACAGCACAGCAGATGGGACCTGCTCCGATCAGATCAGATTAGATGATCAAAGGGTGGGCCTGGTGGAAGCAAGTAAAACCAATCCCATGCTCCGGGTCTCCGAGGATGGTGCGTGCGGCGAGAATGGCGAGACCGAGACACAGGCCAGATAGGTGGACGGACTAAATAGTCATGATACTCAATCGGGGGAGAGGCCGAGGGCGATGACGACGACGGGTGCCAGAATGGTGACCTGGCGACGCGGAAGCAGTCAAGGACGGTTGCACGGCACGCGGAGTCGAGTTGGGAACCCAGAACGAGGGACGAGGGCCGAGTGACCATGGACCATGGACGAGAGGAGGTAGCAGAGGAGGAGGATGAGATACGAGATGCGAGATGCAAGACACAGGGCGAGGGTGAGGGGCAAGAAGCCGGGAGCGAGGACAAAGGTACGGGACAGGGCCAGAGATGTGGAGATGCAGGAGGAGTAACCAGAGTGGCAAGAATTGAGTAGTAGAAGGAGGGATGAGGAGGAGGAGGAGAAGTGACAAGTATTGTTGAAGTTTCAAAAAGAAGCTGGGCATGAGCAGGGGAGGGCAGCCGAGGGGAGGGTGACAGTGCAGGGCTCCCAGCTAATTATTTTGGGGGGGGGGGTTCTGGAAATTCGTGGGTAGATAGAAAGAGGGAGGGAGGGAGGGAGGTATTGGGGGCTACGCCATAAAGTTGACTGCTGGGCTCCGTGGAAGACTGGTTAGAGAAATAAAGTGCAGGTTGATGATGAATTGATTGATTGATTGATTGATTGATTAACTGGAGGATCTGGTACACTGGCTGACTCTGTGTCTGGCTCTCAGACTGAGACTGAACAAACGACATCGGGTGGTTGTTGAAGCTGCCGCTGCCGCAGCCGCAGGGGCGGGGTCAGAGGACCGACCCACGGTTGACATACCTAGACTGCAGCCTTGAGCTGGGTTGCTGGGTTCCTGCGCTCTCTCAAGGGTATCCATCCGCAGTAGAATCCTTCCCGGGACTGCGTAGCCCCCAGCACGGAGCCCACTATCACCCACACTGCTCAAGGTCCTAGGCCGCTAGTGTGACAGTCGACGGGCAGAACTGGGCCCCCCCGGCGTCTGTGAGGTCTGTGAGTGGATGGCGCCCCTGGGTCGATGCCAATAGGGAGCCCTGCTGGGGCCACTCGATGCATTCCAGCCGCCTGAGGTCGCGGCCAACCAAGATAAGGCGAGGCGTGGCGTGACGGGAATGTCAAGTCGTGTGCCTGTATGCCTGTATTCCTCTCTGCCTGTCTGATTGTCCAGAAGGACCTGTATCCGGAGAAATCAGTCCGTCCCTGCGGTTTTGGACTGCACTATGTATCCGTACCATGTACACTAGAACGTCTGTACGTAATATGTATACTTGGGTATACTATGTAGTCCAGTTCCTAGCAGCCTCCACTACCTACTTACCACTAGGTAGGCTGCTGGGTATGTAGATAAGATTGATCAAGTGTACTTGAATAGCGCCGTGGCGGGGCGTTGATAACGGGTCCGGACCAGGGTCAACTTTACCCGCCATTCCCCACACACAGCTGACGCCATGGATTCTGAACTACACTACACGTACAGCTGTCTTTTAACAGCTGCCACACCATTCGTTACAAGAAATGTTTAGCCCACGATATATGCCGTAGATCCAATCTACATGCAAAGAATTTATGTCTCTTGTTAGACACCTATTTTTTTTATGCTTCAGAAAAGAGTTAGAAAGAGAAACAACCGAAGGCGCAAGAAAAAGAAAGGGAAAAGTGCAAAAGAGTAGACGTTCAATGTCCAGTCTAGTGTACACTAACAACTTGGCCCCACACGAGCTTTTCCACAGGGCACACATCTGGAACTTGACGGGACAATGTGGGGACGCTGGCCTGTGCTCCCTTCCCACATGCCTCGATGACCTTGAGACTACATATACACTAGATTCCACACGCGTCCGATGCCTGCCAGATTCTAATTGATCACATAGCAGAAGACAGAGGTTTGCAAAGTAATAAATAGAGAGTATAGAGGTATATTCAGAGTAGACAACTTTGAGCCACTTTGTAGCAACCTACGGAAACGGAGAATACACTCCCACTCACACAACATCTGCTTACTACTCCGTACTACAACACCTACACGTACTCCAAGCAACCCACAATACCCTGACCCACAACAACCAAAAACCCAGAGCTACAAACGCCCAGACCTACACACCCAGAGGGAGAGGTTTCTGCTCTGGGGGACTGTATCTACCGCTGTACCCTCCGTTTCATGCTCTGCAAATCTCCTTCTCCTCAATTATACACTAGTTCCGCATAGGCAGAACTAAGTCTCGCTTGTTTTCACAAAGAGAACGGAGATTCGCAAGGCAGAAAACAGAGGGTATAAGGCAATAAGTACCCCCAGCTAATCAGAGCGCTCCATTTAACCTCACACACCACCCTAACCAGGTGCCTTTTATACCCTTCATCTGCAAACCTGCCAAACCCCCTTCACCCACCAAATAACACTCCCTTACCAACCACCCACTACATATAATACTAGCTAAATACTTCTTGCAATTAATAGTTTGGCCATTAGAGATACATTATCACCAGTCAGAATCAAATTTTTTAGTATTATAGCGATAATATAGGCCCCTAACTACACCCGCCTTAAGGCGTAATAGCAGGCAGACTATCACAACTAGAACGCCTATATTACCACTATAAATAACAGACTCTCAGTACTTTGTTAACCTCCTGAGTACCTAAGACTTTTCCATAATGAATATAATACCTACAAGGACCTTAAAGCTGAGTTAAACGAAGTTATAAAGCAAGCTAGCTATATAATAATTAAGGTGAATTCTGGCCCTATATATGCAAGTCTGCAGTATAGCCGTAGCACCAAACGCCCAACTACTATAACAACACACTCTTCCTCCACAATCAAAGCCAACTATAGCTAGTCAGCACTTACCCACTACACCAAGAAGACTGCTAGCAAATGGGTCCTTCAGCTTAACAATACAGAGCACCAGTCTCACAGCCCTCAAAAAGTCGGTAGAGCCTAGCATAACTAGGTTAAACTAACAGAAGCCCAGCATAAATTCCTCACTTATACTACCAAAGACCCCTCAATAGTAAAGCTGAAGAAGCTTAAGCAGGCACTTTAATAATAGTATCCTAACATTATCATGGGACCAAATACAATAAAGGACTAGCTAGCAGGCTAGCAGAAGGAGAAGTAAGGAATCTATACTCTAATATAAGCCTCACTAGACTTGCTTGAGAAGAAGGGATATTAGTATCGCTTTGCAACCAATAGTAACAATAATATCACAAGCATCTTCTAATATATAAGGGAACAGTTAGCGTGAATTCAAGAAAATCACTTTATACAGTGCCTCTCACTCAACTATATATATTCAATAAACAATAAGAAGATGCTATACTTCCAGGGTACTTATGTAACCCATATGAGGAAGAACTTGCCCCTATTCCAAGGCATTATTAATAGCAAGAAGGAACCTAACTTCCAATGGCTTCTAGAGCAAGTTCACAACCTCCTTCGCTACTACCAAGCTAATAACCCAATAGTCTTCATAACAGACTATAATACTACCCTAATTAACGCCCTTAGCCATAAATTCCCCCAGGTACATTACTAACTCTACCTCTTCTACATTAATGCCAATATTAAGTTAAATATTAAGAAGAAGTAGAAGAAGCCACGAGCAATAGCAGAAGAAGATAAAAGGGAGGAAGCAGAAGAGAAGGAAGCCAGCAAAGCAGAAGATAAAGTCTTGCTAGGTGCGCTAGAGAGAAATAAAGCTATAATACTTGCAAAGGTCCCTAAATTAGAGAATTATCCCCTATACTCATCAAGCTCTATTTAACCTTCTAAAAATCATGGAATTCTTAACTAATTATAAGATCTATAATATAGCTTAGTAGCGCTTATAAGAGAAGTTCTCAGACCAGGTAGCAATTATTAACTACCTTCAGACCTAATACATCAACAAAGGGGAGAAGATTATCGCCAAATAGGCTGCATATAAGACCTGCAAAATCCTCAACTTTAGCTTACATGCAACCTCCTCCATAAAGGCTATACATTAAAAGCTAAAGGTCTATCTTAGCTATAGAATGGGTAACATTCTCTACCTAATTAAGGCTGCCCACAAGATAATAGAGGATTATTCTTATGCCCTATACTCTAAGGAGGCCTATCAGAAGACATTATCACTAGAAAAATTTAACAGGCAGAAGTAACTTAGCAAGCTTTTACTTTAGGTATTATGGGCAGCCCTTAAGCTTCTCTTAACGATGAGAAGTCACGTAAAGCAAATGCTTTAGGGGCAGGTCCTACAGGGTAACTGCTCGCTAACAAACATGCATTTGCCGTATCTATACCTAATATAGCTTGCCCTACGCAAGCTGAATTACCAATAGTAAGGAAGCCGGCCGCCCTCTTAAGAGAGAAGATATTCATAAGTCTTACTAGCTAGATTATAACCTCTTAATTGGAAACCTTCTTCTAGCAATCCTTAAGCTGAATAAGGTTACTGCAATAAAGGGAAGACCTTATAATAAGAGTACATTTAGTGCAGATAAAGATAGCATTCTTGTAATCTATGGGAAGGCCATAATGAGCAAGAAGACAGCCTTAATAACTACTAATCTAGGTAGTAGGGCAGGTGATAAGATAAGGGCAATAACAACCTCTGTATAATATATTAACTCAGCATTTAAGTGGAATAATGAGACCCTCTAGTTGCTAGATAAAAAGGACTCCTGTAGTAGGAAGAACTAGCGAGAAGCCGTCCGATGGGACCAGTAGTTGGCAGTAGGGCTTACGAAGCTACCAACTTGCTAGCTTTTAAAGCAACGTTCTGTAGAGACAGCCTCACCAGTAACGATGGCCTTAACACCAGGGCTAATAGCCAAGAAGCCCCGTATGAGGGCTCGTGAGACTATCAACCAGCTGCTATGGGTAGAGTTAACTATAGAGGACCTTATCAGTAATGAGAAGGAGACCCAGGAGGAGATTACAGTGCTTAAGTACGAGAAGGAACGGCCTAGGCGATGAAGAAAGTAGCAAAATACCAAGGCCAGAAGTCACAATAGTAGCAACGATATATAATAAATGTATAGTTAATAACTATATATTTCTATTATATATAGCGAGCTTATAGTGCAAATAAAGATTGGCGTACTAGGGATATATGTTGCCTTATACCCTCTGTTTTCTGCCTTGCGAATCTCCGTTCTCTTTACAAAAAGGCGTTTATCCATAGCAGTCGGTATATGGCTACGGAGGTATCTGGGTGTAGGTATCTGGGCGGAGGTATCTGGATGTAGGTATAGGTGTAGGTATAGGTATAAGATATAGGTACCTAGGTACTGTAGATACCTAGGCTGATTTTGAGGTATACTAGCTGCGATGTGCTCCACTGACGTCACCCTTCCTCCTATCCCTGGCTGCTGGCTGCTGGCTGCTGCCGACTTGCGTTGCCATCACAGGCTCGTCGGTGCACTTAGTTGACTTTGAACATTATTCAACAAAGACACGCCCGCCGAGCGCGCACTTCTCTACTCGGTATCCCTAGTTGACTTTCTGCCACCTGCCTGTCTTTTCACTGTCGGCCAGCATACTGGACTGTGAGTTAAGCGGGCGGATGGTGACGTGGCGGGACGCGATCTGGTGACGCGACATTACCGGCCGGGCCTCCTCCGCGACATCGTATCTGTCTACCTGGTCGCCCTTTTTACTTCTCATCTCGATGCGCTACTAGTTGCCACCCTCATTGATCCGTGCCTGTGCCGTTTGTCTCCGTCTGCACCGTCAGCGCCTCCAACAAGCAAGCCTGCATCATGCGTACGTACGCCATCATCCAACCCCCCCCCCCAAGCGACTTCGTCCCTTATTACACAAGCTGACGCCGCCCGTCTTGTGTGTACAGACCGGGAACAAGGCTAGTTTCAAAACCGCCTCGTCTTCATCATGGAGACCGCACACCCACAACACCATACATACGGCTCCGACTGTCGCCTGGCTCCTGTAGCCGAGCCCAGCCCCAAAAACCCCCTCCTGGCTGGCATCCCCCCCATTAACGCCCAGTTCTTCTATCACAGCCTCATGCCAATCGACGACCCCCTCTCTACTGCTACTGCCACAGCCGCCACAACCACCGCTGATGGCCGGCCCGCAAAAGGCGTCCTGAGAGCCTTCTCCCACGCCGACAACAACGCCCTCGAGGCTGCCTGGCTGAGTCTGGCCGACGACGACTACAGGCACAACCACGATGTCTCTCTCAAGAACGAGCACCCTGGTCCTGCACTGGCTGCCAACAACTCCCGCAAGCTGGACGCCATCGTCGACCACCTCATCCGTACCCACAAGGAGAAACACTCCCACGACACTCAAGGCCCCCCACTCGAGGCCCCTCTGGAGTCGCTGGCAGGCTCAGACCTAGGCGTATGTTGTCAAGAGCTCTTGATCGATGCCTCCAATAGGCTCCGCGAGGTCTTTTGCCAAGTTTCGAGGGACGGTCAGCCATCGCTGAGTCAGAAACATGTTGTCGCCAAAGTCATGTCCGTAATCGGGGACGGTCGGCCCAGTCCTGCTACCGCCACTGCTGTGCCCATTGCAACCCCATCCATGGCTGCTTCTTCTCCCAGGACTGATACCTTCGTCTCGCCCGCCCTCTCCACCTCGGCGAGGGGCCGCGCCTCGTCCCTTGCCTCGAACCCAGCAGCCAGTCGCTCAGCGTCTATCGGGAGTGGCGCAAGACCAGCCCACTTTGGCACACCGCCCCAGTTCGAGAAACCCTCCCTCAGGCTGCGTCTAGCCCATCCCCAGGTGAACGACGGCATATCTGGGCGACCATTCCTCAGGGTTGGAGACCCTGACGCCGAAGCTACTCCAGAACCCGGCCAACTTCACGAGTCCCACCCTGGTGTTCCCAGAGACAACACCACTCACGAGCAACATGCCCACGCCATCGAGGCCGAAGCAGACACCCCGCTGACTTCCTCAGGCGGTATGCCTAATTCTGAACTCGAGCCCCGCGTCGTTCAAGTTCCGGTAGGTCTGTCGAGACTGCACGAGGTATCCCTACCGGTTCTGCAGATGAAGCCCATATACTGGTCCCCCGTCAACGATATTGCCATTGTATCCAGGTCGACTTGGTTCTACCGGTATGTTAAATCCTTATTAATTCTTGACAGCTTTGACTTGCATCATGTGTACTTGTCCGAGACTTCCTGACCTTTCGTCTGGGTGATGTCACAACTGGCCTTGTCACTTTGTGCTACTTCAGTTCGAGCTTTCCATCATCTCAGGCCCTGAGAAGCGCTACCCCGTGGGATGATGCCCTTGTTTGAGGGCTTCAGGCGTGATGTGGACCCTCTTCCACCCAACTCACCGGCAAATTGTGCGCCATCCGCTGCATAGACCTTGATATGGCTAACAAGTACATGCTCCTCCAGCGATACAATGGTACCTGTTGAGCCCAGCGTTGCAAATCAGCTGGAGGCAGGCTATCGAGAGCTGCGAGCTTTCAGCCAGGAATGGCAAGAGGAGCTTCGTTGCGCCGTCGAGGTCGGTACTCTGGGCGAGGAGAAGGTGTCTTTCCCTCTGTGGCCTGAAACGACTACTCCCGTTGATGCAAAGAAACAAGACCCACAGGCATCCATCGCGTCTGACCCATTCTGTGCCGCAAGGTGCTTCCGTGGAGAAGCAGCTGCCAAAGGTACTCTTGAGCCTGTGCACGCCAGACAGGATAAGTCTGTTGAGAACCCGGTGCAGGAGCGGCGGTACCCGTCCCATCATGTGCTTTACAAAAACGAGAGAGAGGCGTTCCTGTTGAAGCCAAGTCTGAAGCCGTCGGCTTACTACGGGAGACGGCCGCTCCAAAAGATTGTGAAGGGCTTGACTATCGGGATTCCGGTCATCAGGGGCTTCGACCGAGATACTTGGCAGGAGCTGCACGAGAAGAAGAAACAAGTTCGCAGGGCAGAACCCCAGAAGTCCGTCGAAACCGAAGCTTCGAGTCTGGCGAAATGCCCCGGGTGCAAGGCCAAGGAAGACCGCGGACAAGTTACAGAGCTTGTACTTGTCGCCCATGGGATTGGCCAGAAGTTTGCCGAGCGGGTGGAAAGCTTCCATTTCACCCATGCTATCACAGCATTCCGCCGCGCTATAAACATCGAGCTTCGAAACCCGGAGGTCAAGTCGGTCCTGCGCGAGGGTCACAATGGCATCATGGTCCTTCCCGTGAACTGGAGGCATCATCTTTCTTTCGAGGACGGGGGCCCTATGACTGACGCGGACAAGGCGGCCTCGGCTTCTGAAAATTTCGGCCTGAAGGACATCGAGCCGAAAACGATCCCTGCCGTGAGGAGCCTGATATCAGATGTCATGTTCGATATTCCTTTTTACATGTCCCACCACAAGCCTAAGATGATATCCGCACTTGTCACCGAAGCAAACCGCGTTTATCGACTGTGGTGCCGCAATAACCCAAGCTTCAGCAACAGAGGGAGGGTCCACCTACTAGCCCACTCCCTCGGTAGTGTCATGGTAATGTTCACCCTGCCCTACTTCTTCTCCCTTTCAATATAGGCCCCCGTCAATAGCCCCGGATAGCGGAGCCTGGCCCTCCCCAGGCACCATGCATACGAAATTGTGAAGCTGTGCTCTGTTCCAGAACGTCCGGTTCAGGGGATCCTTGGTCACCACACTCATCCAGCGGAGGAAGCGAAACCATCGGAAGATATTATTAGAGCACCGCGTATGCAGACTGCTAACCGAGAAAAACTCAGGCGCTCGATATTCTTTCGCGGCAGCCCAACGTCCCTCCGCCTTTAAATTTGGACAGCCCGGGGCCCGAATCACAATTTTTTGAGTTTGATACGACCAATCTGTTCCTCCTGGGCAGTCCAGCTGGCTTTTTCCTTCTTCTCGAGCGTGGTAGTCTCTCGCCTCGGAAGGGTCGACAAAAGCCAGGGGCAGAAGCAGCCGTAAGTCTTTTCGCTGTCTTGCCCAACCGTGCTGCTTTTCTCTCAGATGCCTTAGAGCCCACATGAGCATATCTGCGCCTGCCAGAAATGTTCATCACATAAAACGCCCCACGTGATCCTCAGTGCTCATGATGTAGCCGACGGTCAAATTTTGTTCGCGGAGCAATGTGCCCATCCTGTTTTCTGGCGTCTAGAAAATCTTGGCAGCATTTGACTAAGCTTGAGGCTCATAGGATACGGTTGCGAAAGACGTGGTGCGCGACCAGGGCGTATTTGGCTGTCTCGCGGTAGATGCTGTCTATAATATTCTCGCCAAAGAAGACCCAATAGCCTACCTCCTAAACGGTACCATTGACCCGATGTACGCCGCAAATTTGAAGGTCGCGCACGTACCAAGCACGGCAAGCTCATGGTTTTCGTCGATACGCGGCCTCGTGAAACCTGTCGGCGCGCCTCCGACATCCGAGCTGCCTCCGGTGCTTGTCAAGCCCCCAACAAGCCGGCTACCTTCTCAGCTGGAGTTGGAGGTGCACGACTTCACACGTGAGGAAATCGCAGAGAGGAAGGCATTCTTGCTCAATGACAACGGGCAGGTTGATTATTACCTGCGCTCCGGGACCGGCCCTCTGGAGCTTCAGTATCTCAACATGCTCAGCGCACATACTAGCTACTGGACGAACAACGATCTGATCCGGTTGCTGTGCATGGAGATTGGCCGGGAACCCGGGAGAGCAAACACGTTGCCGGCTTTGCGGGCTGTGAAACTGACAAGGAGAGATCGGCTCAAGAAATAATAAGTGTAAGTCAGAAGTCATCTTGTTCAAATGGACACGGCGCAGTTTTAGACGGGCAGCATAGATAACTAGACTTGCGTCTCTTCCCCCTTTCCCGTCTCCCGGTGCGGAGCGTGGGGATGGGGTGGAAATGAAATGGGAAACGGCACTTTTGGATACGCTGAAAGCCATGGATGTCACCGTTTTCGGCTGCGCCTCTGGGTTTGTCAAATTTGTGCTAGCAGGCGGGCCCGAGAGATGTTTTAGTCACGACCAGAGGCAGAGAGTATCGGGTTTATCTAGCAGAGCTGCTACAATTCACGACGCCAAGATTAGCCTCGATCGCCCGCGTGTCCGCTACTCAAACTGCAGGCTAGGTGGCTCGGTTACATGTCGTTATCCAGCTCCATCATGCCGTCGTCCATATCGTCGTCTATGTAGTTGTCAGAATCGCCTTCCGCCTGCATGTCCTGAGGCAGCCCGCTGTTCCCGTTGGCTTGTGCGTCCTGTAATTCCTGCATACGCTGCTCATCGAGCTCTTCCTGGTGCTTTTTTAGATCAGCAAGGCTCCACGTACTGATACCCTCCTGGTCCTTTGCTCGGAAGGGTTGCGCCATGCTTCTCAGGAACCGTCTTGCGCTGCTGACAGCCATGTCCGTACTCAGATTGCTGTCGGCATCAAGAAGCGCCTGGTTGATCCACTTGGGGAGCTGCGTGCGCTTCTTCTGGAATCGTCTGTCTGCCAACACCATGATGCCGTAGTCGTCCTTGCCTCGTAGCACTCGTCCTAGGCACTGTGCCGCGTGGCGCATGGCGTCGAATGAAAGGAAATCGTTCTCGCGTATGCGGTACGTCTCGCGGAGGAACTCAAGACGGGCCTTGAGAATACGGGATTCTGTGTACTGGAATGGGACACCAATGCACAGCACGGTGCGCCCGTACTGGTGATCAAAGTCGATCCCTTCCGAGACCTTGCCTCGGGCGACGCACAGCAGAACAGCACCACGGCCATTGCAGCATGCAGTTCGGTAGGTTTCGAGAGCTAGTGATGTCTCCTGGGCATCGGGCGTCTCGACAAGAATGAGTTTATACTTCCACACCTCATTGAGGATTCCCATACCCTGCCACATACTGATGATGGACTCCATATACAGGTAGGAGGGGAAGAAGACAACCAGGCCGTCCGGCGTGATTTTCGCAAATTCGGTCAGGAGATTGCCGTAGTTGCGGACTACGCTCGGCTCATTGCGCACTTGGAAGCTCGTAGAAATGGCAGCCTGGTCGCTGCCGCGTGTGACAATCATGGGCAGGAAGGACTTGCGCGCGAGGGTCATGCTGTAGGACTCCTGGACCACCGTGGAAAACCCGAGCATTTTGGGGTATATCTCAAGGGGCGAGATTGTGCCGGACGTGATGATGACAGAGGAGAAGCGTTCAAAGACAGGCTTGATAGCGATGGCTGCGTCCAGGCACGTGAAGTGGAGAATGGGATTTGGCACTTCGGCTGTGTCAGACTCGTACGGTTCCAGGATGAGGAGGAATCCCTTCTCGTAGGTGGCGACCAAGGTCGCAAATGTTGCTACCTCCTGCAGAGGTTGATAGTCCTCGATACTGGTGAGCTCAAGCGTACGCACCAGGGATGTCAGGCGTTCGGCACAGAACCTCAACGGCTTCTTCTCGATAAAGGTGTACTCTTTCAGGTGTGACAGGAAGGAAGGTGGCGTTTCCGAGATGACTTGCCTGACCTTCATGCGTGTCTTGAGGTACTCTATGAAGCGTTTCAAGAAGGCCACGAAGTGCTCCGCCCTCCTGATATTTCCCGGGACAGCTTCCTTGAGCAAATCCTCTGGAAGCACCGGGTTCGCCATGAGGGAGCCTTCATCGCGGGCCTCATCCGCGTCCCTCAAGCCTTCTACTAGCTTCTGGTACTCGTTCTCGAGGGCCTTCTGGTCGGTCTCTCGCATCTCGGAGATCTTCCTCTCCAGGTTCTGCGCCCCGCGTGTAGCTTTCCTTAGCGAGTCCTCGGTAATGTCGGTACTGAGGGATTCGATGCAGACATTGTCAATGTTGTGAGCCTCGTCAAACACGACAATGCAGTCCTTGGATAGGTCCTTTGAGACGCGCTCCGCAATCTTGGGGTCTAGCAGATAATGATACGAGTAGATGATGACATTGCAAAATTGCATCTGGATGACGGTTGGTCAGGGTTGTCAAAGATTAGGGCTCTATTTCATTTGATTTTATTTTGCCGTAGAAGAGGGGGGGCTCCGCGCCAAGGGCTTACCATGCGACGAGCTGTGAAGTAGGGGCACTGCTTGTGTTGCTCGCCATAGCGGAGAAGGCTCTCAAATGTCCATACACCATTCGGTATCAGGTTGTGTGGCTCGAGAAGATCGAGGTTCTATGCTCTATCAGTAGAGAAAAGGGCGGGAGGGGTAGCGGGTTAGAGTACATCATGATAAACGCAGAGATCTACATCCTCGCCGCGTTCCTTCTTCTCCTTGACAAAGCCAGCGGTCAAGCTGCGACACCGGGCATCGACGACGGCACCGCTCTTCTCACGCCTGACCGAGGGGTGGAGGCAAAGGTTCTTACGACTTGACAAGCCGACCGCCCTGAAATCGTCCTCATAACCCAGCTGCTCGGTGCGGTACTTCATCAGGGCCTTCAGTTCGGCCAGTGCCTTCTCGATCTCGGACATGGTACCTAGCCGACATGACGACTGTCAGGAGGGCGGGCCAATGTTGTGACAGGGAGGAGGAAATAACGGGTAAAAGTGCTTACGGGAGCAATATATCAGCTTCCGCTTCTCTGGGTAATGCTGCTGGTACGCAACAATAAGAGACAGCAGCGAAACGGTCTTTCCGGTGCCCGAGGGCATCTCCAAGACAGAGTGGCCACCAGCATCAAGTGTTTCTATCCAAAGAGGTCAGTAACTGGTTTGGGGCAGGGCGGGCTCAGAGGAGGTTGTGCTCACTTTTCAGGTCACACATGTATCTGGAGACAAGCATGGAAAGGTCAGCGATGAGGCGAGCATGTAAACCATGGCCATGATGCCGGGACTCACGCATATTGCTCTGTGAAGGGCAAGTCAGCAGGGTGAAAGCTGGGCGAGGACAGGGGCACGTACCAGGATAGATGCGAGGGTACGGGAAGAGTACGGGTAAATCACTACATTGTCATGTCAGCAGGGACGGCCAGGCCGGAAGGGGCCATGGCGTTGCGAGAAAGGGGCAAGCTTCCGTGGGGACAGGCGCGTACTCGATGTTGAACCTCATGGTGGGCGTCTTGGTGGGCGTCTTGGCCGAGCCCAGGCCAGATAAAAGGACTAAGAATTAAATGTCCAAGGAGCCTGGACAGGGAGCCTGAGAAGCTGTGCGCCGTAGGCCTTGCAAGTTGGCGGGGACGATAGCCCGCGTGCTCGATCTCAGGCTTCCTAACTTGGGGCCACGGAGGCGCGAAAAAGAAAAGGAGGCAGAGAGTGAAACCCAAAAGGTTTCCTGGGCCCCAAGAGAGGCCTTGAGAGTCAGAGCCAGTACAATTTCCACGTCCAGTGTTAAAGCTTGTGTGGATATTGATGGTGGTGTTTGCTGGGGGGGTTCGTTCTGACGTGGACGTGGACGTTGATGTTGGACGAGTAAGCCGCGTTATTGCAGCGAAGGGATGCTGGAGCGTTTGAAAATGACACTGTCCGTCTCGCGCAGTCACGTGCCCAGGCACCCGACCGTATCTAGCCGCCTGGGCCACCTGCGGCCTATTGGCCGGGGCAGATAACGTGTCTTGCTTTCTTGCTTCACGTCTTCGTTCACCAACCCATCCGCCTCCACACCTGCTCGGTGTCGAGCCAATTCTGTGTCTTGGTCTCGACTGGTTTACGTTTAGTCCGGCTTGTTGGTTCTATAATAAGACAGGCGGACCCAACGGCAAGCAGCCAACTGCACATAACCAACGCCCAACGCCCAACTACCAACAACCAACAGCATTGCCAATGCCATTTTTATCCACGCAGGGTGCCATCGCATCTCGTCATGCGCACGAGAGGGCGCATCCAAAGGACCTATTTCCACTCCGGCATCTCCATCCCACCTTAGGCAGCATGTCACCCTGCCACCAGCGGACGCTGCAGTCCTTTTCCAACTCTCGGGTCCCGCGACGCTGTGCTCTGCCTCCTTCGACACCTGGCCGCAGCAGCGTCGGCGTGGGCGATAGGGTTGTGATCAGATACTACCGGTAGTACAGTAGCTGGGCTTGCCTGCGCCAACCGGCTACGAGGAGCATGATGCCTACATGCCTGTCAGGCCGTCCCCACTCCCGCGGTTGGCTGACCGTTGTTTTGTTGCATCTGGCCATCGGAACGCTTCGAGCTGCCACTCGGAGATGAGCGGCTGCGCGTCTACCACCATCTCCGCGCCGCTTCGCACGTGCTACAATGCGATACGATGCGGCGCGGCGCGGCTGCTGGCCTGGCCTGGGTTCTACAGAAACCCCACACTTGGTGTGCTGAAGCGCGGCATACACGGCAGTCCTCGACCATGTCGATGAATACTTGTCCCCGCTTTTGCCTGACTCTGCACGCCTGTTCTCCGCCTGTGCTACACTTTGAAATACTGCACCTGTGCACCTTCTACGTGGGTGCTGAAGAGGCGCTGCTTCTCACATGCGCGCCCAGCATCTCCTCCACGCCCGTCACTCTGCACAACGAGCCGCGTGCAGCATCCGACGTTTACTATGTAGACGCACCACAATGTTGGTAAGCAGGCAGACAGGCAAGCACTGAGACAACCGACCCCTCTCGACACAGAGCAGACAGAGACCCGGGCCACCAGGGCACCCTTGTACTCTTCTTGTTGCTCCTCCTGGGTGTAGCCTTGATTGGGTGATACCTTCCGCGCTGGGAAGTAATCTACCACCTTTTGGCTGCACGGGCGGCACTGGAGCCCACGCATCGTCGACCCTGGTTGGCTCTTGAGCGGCCCAGGCCAACAGTCATGGTTAAATGGTCACATGCAAGCATCAACCAATATGTCCATCCTACCATGCTCTTCATTTACCGTCCAGCCAGTTCTCTGCCACCATTCGCTGCGCCGTGACTGGTGGCGACCTCATCTCCCGGTGCAATGGGACCTTTGAGCGCCCATCGCACCACAGCGAGCGTGCCTCGGTCATGGGCAGTCGGTCAGTCAGTCAGTGCCCACCGAGCGTCATCATTGCGATTTGAGGGCCGGCCATCTTCGGCGGCTTGTACATCCTAGGTCGTCTACTATGGCAATACCCGGGCGACTCTTCTCAGGTTCTTAGCGTGTCGATGACGGCAGAGGCTTTGCTCAAGTCCCTCCCCGGTTGGCCCGCCGTCTCGATGGCATGACCAATTTTGTCAGCCTTCCTCGGTCGTTTCCCCATCAGCAATACCACGGGCCGTTGGCACTAGGCCCACTGGACCAGATTTCCCGCGACCACGGTGCTGTACAGTGTACTCCGTAGATGAGATACGCTCGACTCATAACTATCTCAGAACCTACCTAGTTTGTCAGTATGCACTTGGTCCTAGAACCACAGTGTGTCACTTGCTCGTTCATCGGCTAATGGCATTGGCTACGTAGCACGAGTGCAAATCTACGACTTGGGTGTCGTCCTCCGTACTCACGCCAGTCAAGAGGCGTGCTGTTGGTTTGCAGCTGCTTCTGCGCACGGTGCACTCGGCCCCTTGTGCCTGGTGCTATGCCCTATCGCGCTCGCCTAGGCCTAGTTCGGACAAAGGTAGTTTTGGCTCGTGGGGTCGAACGCAACAGCGTTTTCAATTTAGATCGAATCCTTCTCAGTCTCAGTCGTCTACTGCGTGTAGTCGGCAAAAGATCCCTGCCAGGGCGTACGGGTCGCTCGAAATAGTCTCGACAGCTTCTCAGCTCCTCTTTGGCCCCACCACCAAACAAGTCGCCAGTCTTACTCGCATCCGGTTGCGCCTTGTGATGTGCCGCGCTGACCGTTGACGGACTAACTGTTGAGGACCCAGTCGCGAGTCGCCCGGCAAACAAGTTATCCACGATGTCATAGGGCTACTTTTAGCTGATGCGTGCTTCGGTTTCAACCTCAGCTCCTGCGTCTGCGTCCGCGCGTGCTGTTGAAGATGTAGACGCAGGTGCGAGAGCAACCGCTCCAGCCTGCTCCCGCGGCGCGTGCATTCCGGCTTGTCTACAGACGGCCGTCCCAGGAACACGTCGGTGCCTGGCCTTAGCATGCTGTCTTGTCTGCCTGCCTGCCTGTCTGCCTGCGTGTCTTGCCAAGTTGAGTCACAGGACAACCAGCTCGTCAGTGCGTACATCTCGGAACGCGGGACCCAAGAACTCCGACATGTGTACAGGCAGCGCGGGCCCTACATCTCGGCCTATCTCGACCCATGCCCAAGATGAGGCTCTGCTTCGAGTGTGCCGTCATCCGCGAATGCGTCGGTACCCACTCAGACGCAGCACCAACCATCGACGCCGCAATGGCAAGCTTGATCCCATGCGATGCGCACTAACTTCGGGGCCCAAGGGAGCATCTATCATTTGACCACTGCCATCCAAGGTTGCATTGCGCATGGGGTTTGTGGCCACCGATGGCCTTTGATATCATGTTGCGGCCCCCAGACTCAGAGTCAAGAGCGCCCCTGGCCCCCATCCGTATCTGTTGGTTCTACCCCGGCGTCCTCCTCAGCCCACTCAGCCACCCTTGTCCATGTCCACACCCGCACCGCCTTGCGCACATCCTTCCTCTTCTCTTTCCGTCAGTTGGTGTTGGTGATGGCTGTTGGTTGATAGTCCATGCCCCTCTGCCTCTCCTCTGTCCAGCTACCCAGCTGCCAGCACCACGCCATGGAGTGTGGTCAAGGACTGGACAGCCTGTCCGGTCCGTCCCCCGTCCTCCCCCAGGCAGAATCTGCCTCGCCGACGATGCCAGCCATCCACTTGAAGCTTGCAACCCCATCGCATCACTCCACATCCAGGAGGCTCTGTCGTCAAGCGACCGGCCATAATAGACAAGCCGGTGGGATCCATAAGTTGCAGCCCGCCCCAGCCCTCCTCGTGGGCGGCGGTATATCTGCACCCAACTCTGCCCTGACACAAGTGACAGTTACAGCTGCCCATCCTTGTCTCGAGTCTGACTTCCGTTGCGACCACATCTGTCCGCGGCTGACCTCCTACCGCGCCGATAAACAGCTGCTCTAAATACTTAAAATATCCAGTCTCACCCGCGCCGCCTCCGCCTTCTTGTTCACACCCATACTCTCCTCACATCCACACCCAGTCAACCTACCCCCCTCTCTTCTATTATTATTATTATTATTTTCTCGCGGCCTCCGGAACCAACAATAAACGTCTTCCATCGTCTATCTCGCCACACTGAGTTTACTTCCGCACACTCATCGGTTTGTCCCCCACCCCCGGGGTTCGAGTGAGTGTACCTCGACCAACGCTGCCTCCACGCCTGGCTCGACTCGAACGCCCTCGTCCAACGCTCGTGTGGGTAGGCACGAGCACCCAAAAATAACCTGGCCCGTCGAGAGTCCTGCTTGCAATCTCATACCCGGGGGTTAATCGGAGGCTCTGCTTGGCGAGCCAGCCGGTCTTCGAGCGCGTCGATCACACTTGGGCTCTGCGTGGCGGCCTCGAGCCATGGACCTCACTCCGCCACTGACACGATCACCTGCTTCTACTCCGAAAACGTACTGCCCATCAGAGTCTTCGTCTTCGGACTACCCCTCGCCTGGCCTGGTTGAGCAGCACTACAGGATCTCGTCCATCTATGAGGCTGACGTGCCCTGCTCAATGGCACCAGAGAACTCACTTCCCCCACTCGATGCCCTGGCCCAGGGCGACTGGAACCCTGCTGCGTCCCTGTCCGGCGTGCTGGCCGCCGAGTATGACCCCTTTCCCGCGTACAGTGCGCCTCTGACCGTGTCCTACTCTCACGACATGTACGGCAGCAACCCACACACTCCACCCCCAACCATGGCTCCGTCGCGCTCGCCAGGCCCGTCCCTGCGGAGAGCCTCACTGGCTTACCCACCCATACCAGCTTCTTCAAATCCGACGACACCGAGGGTAACGGCGGAGACACCATCCGAGTACGACAATACGGACGGCTCGCAGTACCCGTCCCCGCGCATCACAAACGCGGCATGCCCGACTAGCATGAGCGCCTACCCGCCGCTGCCTTCGCTTGGGCAGCCGGCCATGCAGACAAGCAGCGGGTACGCATCAGAGGGGCCAGTGACAGCCTGGCACAAGCCGGAACAGTCCCCTGTGGAGCCGGACAGTTTTTCTTTTGCCGGGGGCAGCCAGTCGCCGGCTGCTGTGTTCGGACAGCAAGATGCAAGGAGAACGGGTCGGGCTGGGAGTCGATCCAAACGGACGCCGAGGAAGCTCACGACCAAGGAGGAGGCCAATTTTCAATGCGACGTGAAAGGTTGCGGCAAGCTTTTTAGCCGCAGCTATAACTTCAAGGCGCACATGGATACACATGATGAGAAACGCGAGTACCACTTCCCTTGCCAGGAGGACGACTGCACCAAGAAGTTTGTGCGAAAGACGGACCTCCAGAGGCACTATCAGAGCGTGCACGCAAAGGAGCGCAACCACAAGTGCGACTACTGTGCGCGCATGTTTGCCCGTAAGGATACGTTACGAAGGTATGCTCATAACGCACTGGGTTGACATGGGAGCTGACGCTAACGATTCACCTTTTTCCTAGACACATGGATGATGGTTGCTCAAAGAGGTTCGACATCGGCACGTTGGACTTGCGTGCCAATGACGAGGATAACGACTCTCGTACCCTCCCCCCTCTAGCGTTGCCGCTCATGAGCCGCGGCCCGCCTGACATGAGCTCGAACTACGCGTGGGGACGATGAAAGGGAAATAGGTTGTCCTACTTGTAGGATTTCCGTGTACAACAGCAGGCCGCCCCTTCACGTCAGCAAGCAGTCACGGCTGGCAGCATATCAGCATGGGGTGTGCATAATACGGCAACGAGGTTTCATTACCCGGGCAAGAATTGCGTAGCGTGGGAGTCATTGACTTCATAAAGCTTAAAAGAGGTGGTGATTGCGGCCCCGGGAGGCGGCTGTCTGATTCCTGGCCGAGGCTTGTAAGATGTAGATTTAGCTATATTTCTTCAGACCAGATCAGTGTATACAATAGAGACCCATGAACTCACAGTACAAACGCCTGGCTACAAAGACACCCTCGACTTCCAATCTCCCACCGCAGCACCCATAGTATCGAGCGTAGGCCCGTCGGAATCGCAGATGCAATTTGCAGTTGTGTTGCAGGCCAAGCGGCTCCACACCATCAACTATGTTAGAGGTGCTGAGAGCCAAGCCAAGCTGAAGAGGAGGATCTAGTCTGGAAATGAGAAAGATCCTTTTGCTTGTCATCATACGATCGGGTTTAACGGAATTAAGCCGAGTGGTGGTGGCAGCAATGGGGCATGAATTCCCGTAAGTCGTCGATGGACGACATTCTCGCCATCTGCCAGGCAGAGCTGCCATGAACCATCGATGCCGCCGGCCACGGGCTCCCTAGGTATGTCGAATGACCCATCCAAAACAAAGTGCCCCTGGACAGCTCTCTGATGGTGCCGCAGGTCCACCAACGTCACGTTGGGGTTGAGTGTGATCGACTTCTCAGCTCGGCCTTCTAAGAAAAGGAGTGACGGGGTCGATGGAGGAATATGGTGCGCCGCAGGGCTGACTTTCCAAAAACCCCTTGTCACCCTGAAATCCCTTAATGGGTCTACGCTCCAGCATATAGGTGTATACCCCCAATTTCGACTAATTAAATGATATGTAATGATTTATATTAATCATTTATCTATAATATACTAATGATGAAAAGAAAATGCTGCACGACATGAATTTCCTCCATTACTCTCTCTTTATTCCTATATAGTAGCATATAGGTTTATATAGACCTAATTATCTCTTATTAACCCAATATACCACTACCTATACTACTATTAAGGCTTATAGCTAAATGTCTAACTATATAAGCCCTTTATATAGAGATTAAATCTGCGAACCCATGCTGGCGTTTTTATCTAGATTATGAACTCCCTCTTCTAGATATAATAGACTTAATTATACCTTCTTAACTTTTGCAAGCTATAAATAAGGTGGAATAGGCGGGATTAGAGCTGTATAATAGTGTATAAAGCTGGAATACTTTAGGGCTTATTATTCTAGGGCCTAATCCGGTTAGATTACTTATCTCTAGTACTAAGATTACTATTTAAGATTATTATTAAAGTAAATAAGAGATATATAAGCTAAAATAAACCTTATTAATATAAATTAGTATTACCCTTTACTTTAAGAAATATATTATTAAAACTATTAGGGGTTAAATATTTAAGATTATACTTAAATTATTAAGTATAGATACATTAAACTTAACTATTTAAATTTAGTTAGTAATTCTTAATATATAAGGATCTACTTTATAGTATTCTTTAATAGCTATATTTTAAGTTTGAACTCTTCTTTAAGCAGTGGTATATTATATAATTAATTACATAGGGCTATGGTACAGGTATTATATAACTTATTATAGATGTAGAGTTCCTAATTAGCCTTTATATAATAATAAGTGCCCTTTGAGTAAAAAAGATTAAGGATGATTAAGAGAATAAATATAATATTATCCTTCTTTAGGATTAGAAAGTTATAATTAATAATAAATTGATAATAAATAAAGGAGGAAAAAAATTATAATTAAAACCCAACTTATACTATAGCAAATAAAGCTGGTATAAAGTAAAGAGCTAGCAATAATATTGATTAAGCAGGAACCACTAGTTAAGCAGGAACCACTAGTTGAGCAGGAACTGCTAATTAAGTAGGAACTACTAATTAAGTAGGAATAGGAGCTATATAAGGATACTGAGGAGTTCATTAAGGATAAAAAGAGCCTGGATAAAAGTAATTAAGAGGAATTAGTATCAAAGGAGGAGGATACTATAAGTTATATAAATATATAATATACTCTTAGGCTAATTAATATATATATAAGTAAAACCTAAAAAATATAAGTACATATAATTCTTATTAGTTTTATTTAATATAAATATATATAGAATTGCTTAATTATAGGATTCTAGGGATAATAATAACTTATTAAAGCCTAATAAGGATGGATTATATGATTTAACTAGTTTATAATAATATAGAGTTCCTATTATTTAATTTCAATATTTGTTTTTATATTTAATTCCATATTAAGTTGATTAATATCTATACCTCTTTTAGAAAGCTAGGTATATAGATATATAAGACTGCTTGATAATATATATAATAAGCTAACCTTAGGTTCTGCCCCCTTATTAATATATAGCTGTAATCTACTATTTATATCTTATATTAATATATAAATAGAGTATTATGAGTTTTATTTATAAGCTAATTAGGTATTCTATTAATTGAATGGATAAGATTATTATAGATAACTACTATAATTTGGAGGAGGTATGCCTTAAATTAATACTATCTTGCTTAATAATGTTTAATAGCTCCTAAAGAATAGAATTAGGTATATGATACCTATAATCCTTAATCTTATTTGTATTAGGTAGATAGTATAATACTTATGGTTTTCTAGGGATAATATATGGGTGATTCTTTTTATTTATATATATAATAAGTATTTTAGAGGTATATAAATTGGGTAAACTTATATTAGATTTATAATAAATAGATACGTAGTAAAGTAACCTAGTATATAAGGTTATATTTTTCCTATAAACCTAAAGCTTTAAGTTATTTAAAGAATACTTATAATTATTAATATATAATGCTAATTAAAAGTATATAGAATTAAACTTATTAGCTAAAACTTTATATAGCCCTTATATAAGCTTCCTTATTAATATTTAATCTTGATGTTATATATACTTTTGCTATATAATTAAGATTTATGGAAGGATAGGTCTAATTGCTGAGTATTTGATAAGGGAGTGGCGTTTTGAATAGGGTTTTAAGTTAATGATTGCTGAATAGAGCTGCTTGGTAATAAATAATTACTAAATAGTATTAATTAAAGATAATATAGCTGTAGTATGGTATATAGATGATAAGGTTGCTATGTAAGGTTGGAGTTCCATAATAGGTAGTAATAAGTACCAGCAATAAGTTCAGTTTCCCTATTATAATCTGCATGCATAAGTAGAGGGATGTACTTATACTAATTAACCATTTTAATATATTATATAAGTATAACCTAGGCTATAGTAATAGAGATACTATAGTAGAACTATAGTATAAACCTTAAATATACATTAATCCTAGTATAATACTTAATTCTATACGTAAATAATTTTACATATTTATTAATTAATTATATAAAGTTAGAGCTAAAGTATATTTAGCTATCTTATTATTTATATGCTTTTAATTACTATATTTAAGATTATCTTAATGGAATTAAGGATAAATATTAGTAAGAATACTATATAGAATATTAACTAGGCGTTATTAAAGGTATATATAAAGCATATTCCTGCTAATTCTAGCTATAAGGTTCTCTTGATATTATTCATTCTTAAAAAAGCGCTATAGGTAACTGCATATATATTTAGCTTCCTCTAGTAACTAGTATCTAGTGATATTTATGCTAAATCAGATTTATTTAATCCCATTTAAGGTAAGCGATTAATTCTTATATTTAGTTAAGAATTAAAGCATCTATTAATTAAGTAATCCCCATTTAAAGTAAAGCGTTATTATATATTAATATAGGGCAGGGAAGTCCTTAGTTAAGCCTTATGGAAGATTGATTAAGTATTTTTTTTTAACTATAAGTATAAAGTAGACTTTTGAATAAGAGTGTTAAGCTCTTAATTAAGCTAAGGAAGTATATCTAAAATAATTAATCCAGCTTATATTTAAGCTTTAAGCTATAAATAATAGAGATTAAAGTTAATTAAGGGATAAACTATGATAATAAATGATATAAAGTATTAATAAGAAGTACTAAGAGAGGAGAGAGGAGGAATGAAAATCTATAAAGGGGGAAATATAGAGTATAAGGCTAATACGGTTTAGATAAAGGTAATAAGGATTATATAAAACTATAACTATATTTATAAATAATAATAATAATAATAATAATAATAATAATAATAATAATAATAATAATAATAATAATAATAATAATAATAATAATAATAATAATAATGATAATAATAATAATAATAATAATAATAATAATAATAATAATAATAATAATAATAATAATAATAATAATAATAATAATAAATAAGAATAAGAATAATTAATATATTATATATAATATATTAATTATTAATTATAGTTATATAGTATTATATAGTAGTTAACGGTTCTAAATATTATATTAAAGGTATTCTAAAGAACCCCTTATCCTTATTTAACCTTATTAACTCCTGATTATTACTATCTAGTAATATAATGCCCTATAAACTACTTATTTATAAAGGAGGTATTAATGGAAAATGCTATATTAATGCTAAATATACTTATCCATACTTATATATTCTTAAAATGCCTCAATAGCCATATATATAAATAGTTAGCTACTATTAAATTACTTAGGAATGTATTAGTACTTACTAAATATAATAGCCTGAGTAAGAGCTTATATAGCTCTGATTACTTTCGGCTAAGACTGTATTTCTTAGAGTGCTTATAAGTAGGTTCGGTTATAGCATATTGATGCAGCTCAGCCCTAATCTCTAAAGCTAGCTCCTAAAGGCACTCATCAGATGCTACTTTTATCCAACCTATAGTATTAGATGCTATAAAACCCTGAATAATACTATATGCATTTAGATCCTAGGCGGTAAAGTTCTGGGTAGTACTAATCTTAAGTCTAAAGCAGTAAGCAATAGTATATGATGGCTCCTTATAGCTAACCCTCTCAGAATTATTATGCTTAATCTTGGTATGCTTCTAGGGTTGCTAATCACCCTTATACTGCTTTTAGAGGTCCTAATTATTAATATACTACTTCTAGTGGTACTAATTACCCCTGTGCAGCTTTAGGATATCCTTATTGATATTAAATGGCTCTATACCCTAATTATTATTTGAGATTATAATAGTCTCTTTCTTTTTAGCCTTATACGCTTTAAATATATTAGTATATATTTATATGAATATATATAAAGAGATATACCCTGTATAGTATACTTCTTTATGCTTGATTTAAACTAGTAATTAGTATATGCGCTATTAAACAACCTATTAGGGTTATAAATATACTGTGTAAATGGACTTCTAAAGTTTGCAGCTTTATAGGTCTTGCACTTTGCTAATTAGGGTTATCCATCTTTGTAAAAAGCTGTACAGCTAAGGCTGATTAATGCTGCTATTGAAGAAGCTTATATATATAGTAGTTTAACTCTCTAATCCCACTAGTCTTTATAAGGCTGAGCAGGCATTTAAGGCTCTATATATATATTAGTATAGCTATATAATATCCTTTAGCTTTATATATTTACCATTATATTAGCAGCTGCATTAATGATACTTTTAGTATTCTTATACTTAATAGTAAGGCACTTTTCAAGGTAGAATGAGGTAATCTCTTAGGATGTACTATTCTGATTAATTCTTATTAGGGCTGAAGGGAGGAGTATGCCCTTAAATATCTAGCTGGTAACATTCAACTATTTATTATAGCAGCATATAAGCATATAAGCATATTTATGGCCTTATATTGCTTTTAATCATTCTCCTCTAGTAGTCTAGCCTCCTCAGCATTATTAATCTCCTAAGTAGTCTTAACCTTCTAAGTAAAGGGCTGATTATTATCTATATTATT
>NQMI01000232.1:17397-39020 GCA_002270565.1 Stenocarpella maydis | reverse complement strand
ATTTATATATATATAAATTTATAAAATATATAAAATTTTATTATAACTCTAACTGTTAGATTATATTACTATATTATAGCTGGAAAAAAAGTGCTTTAGTAAGCCTGGAATTACTATATATATCGTATATTTAGTCTGATATTTAATATAAAATAATTTAGGTATAACCTTGCCTCACTTAAGTTTCTGCACTCATGACTCGCAGCTTCCATGCATTAAATTCGACAGGTTTTCTTTAGACATTGCCACTTGTGGGAGACAGAGGAAAATCATTATTTCACAAATCAATGCTCAACCTCAATAGGAATAGCAACTCATCAATCCGCTGCAATGACCAGTCAGTTGCTCACGCTTCCCAGGGGCATTTGCGGGGTAAAAGTGACTGGGTAGCTAGCGGTGAACAGCGGTTTTTGTCAGGTCCTGGCATGGGTCGAGCCTGCGCCCAACTTAAAATAAAGGGGGATGAAGGCAACCCAGTGCACGACCAACTGCGCCACGTGACAGGCCCTGAGCTACCTTATTTGGGAAAGACGGAGCTGGAAGAAGCGGAGGTCGTTCGTCACTCTGAACTGTTGCAAGCGATTCTCATGAAAGATGAAGAGGGGTCTCCCCCTCTACCTTGGGGAGATGCTAGGAACTAGACCTGCACCTAGCTTTCCTCCATGAAGTCTTAATTGGGATGTCTCTTGTGTTCAGATGGAGTTCCCCAGACTGCTTGATGAGCAAGGTCGGTAAGATAGGTTCTAAGGGGGTCACAACGCGCACGGAATAATTATAAGAATAATGCACGTAGTTTGCCGGTAAGGCTGGTTCTAGGTGGGTTACAACGCGCACGGAATAATTATATTTTTAACACACGCCGTTTGAGCCATTCTTCCTACTAGAGCGGATAACGCTGAACCATGCAAACATAAAATCTGGCCACGTAATTAACGTTGGACCCGCCCTCGACGTCGCATGTTAATAAAGCGGAGCTGGCGCTCGTATTACAGTTGCGGGAACTCGTGTGGGCGCTACGAGAGGGTCCCGTTCGGTAGTTCGGCCACGTGAGGACCGAACGGTACCAACAGATGAGGTAATGCTCCTTAAACGTGCTAGTATTATTCTGAGAGCAGTTCTATATTAAGAACATGTAAAAAAAAAATAATATTATTTATTTATATTTAGGTTTTATTTTATGCTTTTAAAATAAAAATATAAATAAATATTAACTTAAAACTATATAATTATATAAAAAAATTTTTTTTTTTTTATTTTTATTTTAACTAAATATACTTATAAAGGGCATACTATATTACTTTTAAATAAGAAATAAAAATATCTTTATATTAAAAATGAAATATGAATAATTAAAAATAATAAAATAAAAATATATGTACTTTAATATTTAATATTTTAATAATGAATAAAAATCATTTTCTTTATATAAAGGTTATATATTGTTGTATGAACTATATCTATACTATTTATGCTAAACGATAACCATTATGTCACGTAATAGATGATACTGGCGCCTGTCAGGAGATGATATATCGAGCAAGCTCCTGGACCGCTCAGCTGGCAGCCGTTGAGGACGATCTCTACCCCACTGCCGCGATCCGTCCCGAGACACCCTTCTAATTTCAAGCCATGATTCGAGCGGCTGGACATTGTGCTCCCTGGGTCATCAAGGCGCTCCCAGACCTGATGAGGAAGTTGATGATCCACCATGACTACTATAAATCGACTCCTCGCATCCAGCGAGCTTTCGGTATACGCTCGTTCATTCCCAAAGACTTCCTAACACTGACCGCTGAATAACGTCCCTCGTTGAGCTGAACCATGTATATATCATCACCTCCGTCATCCATCATCGTCCTGGCTGTGGCCAGCACCGCCTGGGCATCACCTCATCCCCGATATGAGAATGGTCTCGGGAAGACGCCAGCTCTGGGTTGGAACAGCTGGGTATGGCTACCGCAGTCCGATGCAGTACTTTTGATCACCAAGACTGGTTCACTGACTCTCATAAGAACCAAGGAGGGTGCAACGCGGCGACCGCTGCCGTGGCCCTGAACACGGCCAAGGCCTTCGTAAACCTGGGCCTGAAAGATGCCGGCTATCTCTACGTGAACATCGACGACTGCTGGGCGAGCAAGACTCGAAACAGCTCAGGCTATCTCGTTCCTGACCCGAACAAGTTCCCTCAAGGAATGAAGGCGGTTGCTGATCAGATCCACTCCATGGGCTTGAAGTTCGGCCTGTATGGCGACGCGGGAACCATGACCTGCGGCGGGTATCCCGGGAGCCAGGGCTACGAGCAGAAGGATGCCGAGCTGCTCGCCAGCTGGGGTATCGACTACTGGAAGTACGACAACTGCTATACGCCCTGCAAATCGGGCGTCCAGCAGACGTGCTCCAACCCGGCCGGTTCCTCGCAGACGTGGTACACCAAGATGCGGGACGTATTGAAGAGCACCGGCCACCCAATTTTGTACTCCCTGTGCAACTGGGGCCGGGACAGCGTATGGACCTGGGGCGACTCGGTCGGCCAGAGCTGGCGGATGAGTGTCGACAACTGGGGTGGCTGGGCCGACGTCGTCAGGATCGCCAGCTCCGCCGCTCCCATTGCCTCCTATGCTCAGCCGAGCGGATTCAACGATTTAGACATGATGGCATGTTAAAAAAACCCTCCGGAGCTCTTCCCCATACTTGTTCCCTTCCTGAAGTCCTCGGCGGCTAACTCGAGCATCCGGGCACCTAGATCATCGGCAATGGCAAGCTCACCGATGCCGAAGAGCGCACACATTTTGGTCTCTGGGCCATTAGCAAGTCCCCAATCCTCATGGGTACAGACATGACCAAGCTCACCACGACGCGCTTAAACCTGATCAAGAACAAGGTTCGTACAGGGATTACCAACCTCCTCACTGATGACCAAGACTAAGACGCACGTCCAGGGCCTCCTTGCCGTCAACCAAGACTCGCTCGGCAAAGCAGCGACAACCTTTGTCCCAAAGGGAGCCGCCGGCCCCGTATCTGGACAGCTATACCGGTACTGGGCAGGCCCGCTCTCGGATGGGGTCGTAGTTGGCTTGGTGGCACCCAACGGGGCCGAAACGGTGTCGGTGAACTTCTCCGACGTCCCTGGCCTTGGCAGTGGCACCTTCAAATGGACCGAACTCTTCAGCGGGCAGACGGGCACCGGCACATCCGTCAGCGCGAATCTGGCTGCTCATGATATGGCTGCGTACAAGGTCGTCAAAGCATAAGGGAGGCACCGTACCAGTGCTATCGGGCATATCGCTACTATAGCCCGCGGGGCTAGAGAATTCCGACGTTTAAGCTTTACTTAGGGCTCTATAATAGCCCTAGGAGCTAAAGTTATTTGATTTCAAGTGTAAATATTAAATAACATCACAAATACCTTAAGGTAAATAAATAAGCATAAAGTACCTTACTACCTACTTCTACTTAGGAGTACTTTACTTTCTTAATTATAAAATCCACTTACTATAGATAATAGGATTGTAAAAATAAGATGGAGAGAAATTAGATAGCTTACCTATAAGGGGAGCTTTATAATGAGTTTGAAATCCGCGTTATAATATAACATTATCGCCCCGGATGCCACCACCCTTGGGTAACGCGGATGTCAGGTGGCGGAAACAAGGGGGGAGGGGGGCGGAATCCGGAGCGACGATGTTACGTTAGGGAACCCTCTATAGCCGAATGCCAAGCCGTGATGTCCAACCCTCCCTCCCACCAGCCTCATCTTCGCATGCAAGGGCTAGGTAAGATTTTCTTGCTTTCCGCACCAGGAAAGGTGACTAGACGGGTGATTGTCGTCCTCATGAACGATGCAACCGGGATGGTTGCAAGACTGGCTCCACAGCCAGACAACAATCATCATCCCCTCCTAGTAGAGTATGCCCCTACCCAACCGGCCAAATCACCACCACTAAACTTCTTCCATACCACCTTCCTTTAATTAGTACAAACTTTATAAACTAATTTTCCTATTATATTAAAATAATGAAAATAAATTTAAATTACTTAATAAGTTCTAAATATAAATTATTATAAAAATGTATTAAAATAAGAAAGTAATAATATAAGGTACCAAGAAGTAGCCAGGACCAGGAAGTAGTCAGTTTTTAGTAAATTCACCAACTTTAGGCTACCCTAGCACCTATCTAGGGACAAATATTCTGATGAATTTGTGCTATAAAATAGCATTCAGTTCAGCATGTATGTTTCGGCAGGGTCGCAGTATGGTGCTCTAAGGCAAATTAGGACAATTAACAATAGTCTGGACAACTTTATATTGAATTAAGTTGGGCTTCTATAAGCCCTCCTTATATACCCTCCAACATCATCTCACCCCTAGGCACGCTACAGTAGGCTCTAGTGCAAATTTGCAAATGCCGGAAAATTCGCCCTTCCAACACACCATCTTTAGTTCCAAACAACTAGCCAACCACAGCCCTAGTAATACCCAAATTAAGTACATACAAACTTTAGAAATCAGGCTATCTAATGCACTAAGTTATATACTTTTTGAGTAAGAAATAAGGGTAATGCAGAGGTCTGAATTAAGGTGCAAATGCAGGCCAAAATAATTGACTTACGGCCACCAAACTCATCTTGCGTTATGCACGCACTGGGCGTACTTAGCGAAAATCGCCTGACTCGTAAGTCTAGGGTAACTTCTTGCTAGAAAGTCTAGGGTAACTCCTTACAACGAAGTCTAGGGTAACTCCTTGCACGGAGTACCAACGCCCTGCTGAGCGGTTCCGTTTAACAATTACAATTTAATAAGTTTAGCTGAATATATATCTAATAATAGGTAGACTTCAAATTAAAGACCTTGTAGTTCTTAGCCAAGTTATGCTCTTTATAGTAAGAATAAGGTATGAGAATAATGCTACCTTTTGAGGTAATGGTTATCAAAAGAGTAGTTTTATACTTAGAAATAGAAAATGTCTTTACGGAATGTAATTTGGTGACCCTACCAGATATAATGAATTAGAAAGATATAATAAAAATCCGGAAGGATAAATAAGAAACTTATAGGAGCACCTTTAAGGATGAAGGAAGTAAGAAGGGAGATAATATTATAAACCCGCGTCTATCAACTAATAACTACCGCAGAAGACAAACCCGCAGGCTATAGGCTAGCTCCTAAAATGTTGCCCCACCTGATCTAAATGGTGAGCTACCCCGCTTGGGTTAAAGTTAGGGACCTACTAAAATTAATGGAATCTATGTTGACTGCATTAAGTAATATCTAGTTAATAAACTTATCATTAATTGTATTAAGCTATTAAAGAGTCGGAATATATATATGGATATAATCGTTATTAATAATAGATAGCTTTTACAGAATAGACTCTTTAGTTGTTAATCTAAGTATTTAGTTTACCTAACTAGATAGCCTTATAACTAGTAATCATTATCAGTTAGAACGAACATTGCTTAATTGCCGCCTTATAACGTATCCTGAATATAAACCCTTGATCCCTTGGGCTTTAGGTAACTCGGAACCCTCTGATCATTACACTTAACCTTGTTTGCCTACTTAGTGGAAGAAATCTAGTATGCAGCCTACTTTAATTTCCTATACCTCCTCCTTAAAATACCTTGTCTAAAAGCTCTTAGAGTCCCTGAATGCATCTTAGAGCACCTTAATATGTCCTAGAGCCCCTTGATACATCTTGAAGCCCCTTTATACGCCTAGGGGAAGGACCCTCTATATCCATACGCCTGAAGGAAGGGCCCTTCCTCTAGGCGTAAAGAGGGCCCTTGCTCTGGGTGTGTGAAGAGCCCTTTCTTTGGGTATGCTAAACGTCTCTAGATAAAGAATCTGAAGGGTTAGGGTAAAGAATCTAAAGGGTTAGGGTGAAGAATCTAAAGGGTTAGGGTAATGGGTTAGCTCTTTTCCTCTTTAAGACATATAAGATTTCCTATAGCTCAGAAGGGAAATATATACTAGCATAATATATAACTTGTATAAGTAATTTTAACAGTATTATTATAGCCTTAGTATTAATACTAGTCCTTAATTAGCAGTATTTTAAGTATATAAGAGGATTTATTTTAAATATATATATTTATATTAAGCCTTAACATATACTCCTTATTTTAATATAATTCCTTATTATAACTAGCTATATTTAATATTAATTAATAAAATGTTATTATTTATATTAGCCTTTCAGATTAGTTTAAAAAAGCTAATAGAAATGTAATATAAAATATAATATAGGAGTTAATTATTTATAAATAGCCTTAATTAAGCTATATTAAAGCTAATAAGTACTTATTTTTATTATTAAAGGAATTAAAGTAATAAAGTTAATGATAAAAGATATTTTTACTTCAAGAATATACTTTTTAATTACTATTTATATAATATTATTATATACTAAAAGGAAAAATAAGTATCTTATTTATTAGTAAAGAGCTTAATACTAATTTTTAATACTTTTAAGTAATATTAGTAATACTACGCTTTAAATAGTAATATAATATAATTTTAAAACAAATTTAAAATATTTAAAAGATTTTCAAAGGGCTAGTAATATAGCTAAAGGGATAAATAAACCTTTATAATATTTATAACTCATTACTTAAAGTTTAAATAATATCTTTTTTTAATACATGCTTATAATAACGCCTAAAGGAATTATAGCTATTAATTTAAGCTATGTTAAACTATTATAAATAGTAATATTAATCATTATCTAACATGATTTGAATACTTATATAAGGCTTTTATATACTTAAGTCTAGTAAAATAGCTTAATATAAAATATAAATTTAAATAAAAAGATATCTTTCTTAATAATTATATTAATGTTATTTATGATTTATACGTTTTTATTCATATGTTATTAAATTTATTATTAAATAAAATATTAGAAGAAGTTGGTTACTTAAAATAGTTCTATTATTATTAACAGCATATGCATTTTAGCTTTATAATAGCTAATGTTTAAGGCTTAATAAATAATTAAATACTTCTAAATATTACCTTTTAAAGAGGCTTTATAATACTTTTAAATAGGTTTTATATTAAAGATATTAAATTTAAAAGGAAAAGAAGAATCTTAATATTATTTTTAGCTATATATTACTATTTATAAGATTAAAAGAAAGGCAAGAAAGAACTTAAAATTATTTATAATTTATATAATTTTAAATATACTTAGCTTTATATTATTATTAAACAGATATTTAACATATTAAAAGAGTAATAAAACGCTATTTAATTTATAATGCCTAAATATAGAATCAAATAATAAATTAAGCTTATATATATTTATATAATATTTTAAAACTTTATTAATAGCAATATATATTCTTTAGTAAATTAAGAAAATAAGAAACCTAAGGCTAATTCGTTAGCTTTTAATACAGCTATTTTATGTATTTAATAAATTCAAATAAGGTAAATTATTAAAAATTCAACTTTTAAAAGGTTAAAACAGATTATAGCTACTTTAATATAAAAGAATTGCTACTAAAAGTAAATTGATATTAAGCAACTGTAAGAAAAATAGTATAATATTATAAAATAAATATAATGAAATATAATTATAAGTTAATATTAAAGAATAATATTAAAGATTAATATTAATAGAGGTAATATTAAAGGAAAAAATAGGTTTAAAGCTTAACCTTAGGGCCTTGATTAAACTCAAGTCTTCACATTTTTTAAGAAAGTTTAAAAGGCTGAAATAAGGGTTTTTATATATAAAATTTAAATTAGATTTTAATTTAAAGTATTTCTTATAAAGCTATAATAAGAATTATAATATTAGTTATCTTTAATTATATTACTATTAAAATATTACTTTCTAATATGTAAAGTTATAATTGTATAATTATATATTAATATGTTTTAATAAGAAGTTAACATAAAATAAAACATAGTAATATAATTAAAAAGAAGAAAAAGAGGACTTTTTAAGAATCATTTATTATATATATAATATACCTTTAACGGTTAAGGTATACTAAATTTAAATACATAGATAATAGAATTAATAAACTAACTTTAATTATTTAAATTATATAAAGAAGTATATTAATTTACTTTCTTAATATTATGTAAAATATTACTAATTTAATTATTATTTCTTCTTATTACTTACTTAAGTTTATATATATGTTTTATATCTTTATATTATTTTATAAAATAATGAGCATAATATTTATAATTAGCTTCTCTAAATAAAAGATAATTATAATAAAGCTATATTAATTTAGCTAATTTTCTTTAGCCTTATATTAACTTTGTAAGTCTTATAATATCTTTATTATATTATTAGCTTTTATAACTCTTAAGATTTATATAGTAATAATTTTTAATATTTAATTAATAGTTTCTTATATTCTTTATTTATTAGTAGTAATATATAGCCTAGATAATAATAATAATTCTAAGTAATTAACTAAAGAATTAAAAGTAGGCGTTTTATTTTTTATAATATTATTCTTTTTATTCTTATTCTTATTAATTAAGATAATATTAATTTTTATTTTAGCTGCTACTTTTTAAAAGAAAACTTCCTCAATTATTTTATAATTATCTAATATCTTTATTTATAGTTATAAGGTAGTTAGAAATTACCTTAAATATTTATTAAAGGTCCTCTTTAGGATAGTTATTATTTTTATTTTCTTTTTATATAATATACTGGATTTTATTAAAAACGTAGTAAAGTATAACTAGTTTTCTTTTTAATATTATACTTATTTAAAATAGCTTTTTAAAAGTATATTAACTAACTTATTTTAAATAAGCCCTTAGTAATCCTTATTAAGTATCTTATGAAATTCCTTCTCCTTATATATTATTAAAATATATTAGTTGTTTACTAGTTAAAGAGGACTTTTTTACCTTATTTTGCTACTTCTTAATTATAGGAGTTTTTAATGCTAATTTACTAGCTTTCCTCTTTATAGCTTATAGTGCAGTAGGAGCTATAGCTAGCAGCAGCAGCAGCAGCAGCAGTAGTAGTAGTAGTAGTAGTAGTAACTATTTAAGGAGGATATCATTAGCTTAGCTATTATTATTAAAGGAGTCCTTATTACCTCTTTTATTAACTTCTTTAGGTAATAACTTATTATTATTAATATTAGATAATAACTTAATGGGCTCCTTCTTACTCCTAATAGCTAGAGTAGTATAGGTTTTTATTATATAATAATAGCTTCTTTAGTGTTACTAATAGGCTAGCTTAAGGTATCAGTTATTATTATTAAATAGTAATATAGGTAATAAGTTAGTAATAGTTAATAGTAAGTTATACTTCCTATAAGCTATTCTTATTTGAAGCTGGAAATCTAATTACTACTAATATTTAATATTAGTACACTAGCTAGTGAATCCTTGATTATGAAAATACTACGGACTACTATATGTGATAGCTATGATGGGAAGGCGGTAATAATATGGGCCCCTGATGAGTACTTCTTGCTTAGCTGTAGTAGTAGGCTTAGCAAGGAGGTCACTTTATAGGGATCTACACTACACTGGCGTACGTTCCCCTTCTGAGCCTAATGAGCTGCAGGCTTAATGCTTGTACTGGGTAGGCGAACAGGGTAGGCGGTCCTGGAAAGCTGGGTAGGCGGACGTTGACTGCTTCTATCGCCAGATGCATTGAAAGAATTTCCCCATTTCAAGCATAGACCCACCCTCCCAGATGTCCCCTATGGGAAATCTACCCTCTAACCTCTAGACGATGGGATGGACTCTCTGTCAACGTCCACGGTTTGGTGTACCATCAGTCCGCCATGATGGCCATGAATTGGCGCTGCACCCTTTTCTGCCTCAACATCCACTGTGGCGCCACTGTTCAAGAGCCAGGTATCCCCCATCTCAATATAATTGTGCTTTTCGCGTCTCTTTTTCGCATCGTCTCGCCCTGTCCGAGGCTGGTTTGGGTTCGGTGTGGACTTCATCAAATTGGACGTGCTCTTCGCGCTGAAGCTACCGAGGAGTGTTGATCGCAATGCTTGGAAAGCCCGTGAGTGTACAACATGTACCCGCATGAAGCTGGCGAATGCCGGTGCTGAGCAGATGACGAGTGCTACGTTCATCTCAAGGAGGCTGGTAGCGTTGTCTTAGCACTGTGTCCAGGCTTCCAAGCAATTGAAAGGGGGGGTTGATTGCTTACTTGCAGATCATCAGAACCCCCGCGTTGTATGTGCTATCCGGTCGTGGTCCTTGGATTGATTTGACTCTGTACACGAGTGATACGGTACTGGCTAGTACACCCCTAGCAAAGTGATGTTAGCACAAGTGAAATTGGTTTGGTGCGGATCCTGTACACACAATAACCCTACGAAGAAGACGCCGAAAAGTTGCGCTTTTCGCCTCCGGGAAAGATTGAGTCTGTATATGACAGGCAAGGGGAGGACAAAGATGTAAATGTCGTATAGAGTGTTGACAGAACCCTGTCCCACTGCCCAGTAAAGAGGGAATATGGTCGTCCCTATGCTCTCGACGACAAGCTCATCCCAAGAATGGCCGACATGTGGTGTACCGTAGTATGACATAAGGGCTAATGTCAACCCATACATCAAGAAACCAATGGAGATGCCGATATAAATGGCGATGCGCATTGGGCGTGAGACCGTGAAAAGCTGCAGGAACAAGAGAAATGTCGCCGTCTTTGCAAAAAATAGACTGATGGAGTTCAGGACCTCCCAAAGGTAAGAAGCCTATGGGATGTGCATTTTCGTGTCAGCAAAGGCCCCAATCTCTTTTAACACAGCAGCTACCCACCAGCATGTACTGGCCATTAATCCAGCATAGAGGAATGTTCCACATATGACGGAACGTCCTGACAACTATCGTCATGGAAATTAGCCAAAGGAGCCGAGGCCAGCGGAGCCATGCGGTAGACTAACAAACGATCATCAAGGCAGCATCGGCGATGTTGCAAAGGATTGCGAGAAGCACAAGCACTGGAGTTTCATCATTAGTTACGGTTGATGAGACGTACGGAACTACACCAGTAAAATGATGTCCAACTCACGATCGCTCCATCTATACTTTTGAAAATTTGCGTAAAGCCTGCCAAGCCCAATAATGACCGCAAAAGTTGTGAGGATGACGCTGAATACGATTGTCAGTGTTCTGAGGCCTGTTTCGCTGAAATCAAAGGTTCCCTCAGGGGAAAACCCAGCTGGCAGTGAGCAAATATCAAATCCCGGAGGGAAGAGGTCAGAAAGGGAACTCATTTTAGAATTATGGCCAATGGGGAGGGGGGCACAGCAAGCTTGGTGAGCGTTCACCTTCAACGTTGGGAATCCCAAAAATCCTCTAGAGGTGATAGGGGGTCCATTTTAATAAGTAATAAATCGGATGTGGGTGGCGAAAGTCCTCCAGGCTAAAAATAATGTCTACAAAAACAAGAACGTTTAACCTTGGGTAGGGCTAAATCTTCTGTGTAGGCCAGGTCTACCGAGATGGAGCGAGGGTAAGAGCAAGATCTACATACAGAGGTATGCATACATAACTCAGAACGTCCGGAAGTAATCATTCCCTGATGCAGCAGTCTTCCTCTTGCATCCTTCGTTGATGGGGTGGATAAGGCGTCACTATCTTTGGCCAGTCCTGAATGGCTAGATTTTAGTCACTGTCGACTCAATCCACCTGCCCGTATACCTAGAACTCAATGATTATCTCAATGCTCCCATGTACACGTGGTCACACACAAGAGTAGTTAGTGCCTTTGGCAGCTGGTGCGGCGTAGTCTTGTGTTCTGTGACACCATCTACAAGGATTGCTTCGATCATACCCAACAACCACCAACACGTGCATGCATCATGACCGGCTGAACGGGTATCTCAGCTGCCTGCTGTGTTACACTAGAATCCTTCTCATCATCGGCTTATTTGCAGCTGCAGGCCTGCTCGTTGCAGTTGGCGGCCATTTGCCAGTGGTTGAGTGGCGGCCGCCATGGTTGAGATTCCTATGCCCCAAAACGGTATTCCCTTAGCGTGCTGTATGTCTTGACAGTCAGGCTGACCAAATTCAACAACCAATTGCAGATACCAAGGTTTTGTGTGGATTTATCTTTGGTGGGCGCGTATGTGAGCTTAATAATTGGCTGTGAACCTGGTTGGGTGTAGCGAAGGATTACTAGTTGCCTTGCACTACGGAAGCATAAAGGCTGGTTTGCTGGCAGGGTGTGGGTGAGACATTAAAAGGACACGATTGTAGTCGCATTGTGTCCCGCTTAGGCCAGTTACAAGTAAAGTCTCAGTATCTTGAAGCAGTTAGCGTTTATTACCATAATATAATTAGTAGTTATCACGGTTTTAAGCATAATATATTAAGCTACTAATTAAGCTTAATATATAATTCTTTAAGGCTATATTACGTCTTTATTTTATAGAATAATATAGTTTAAGGGATACTAAAAGTTTTAATAGCTTAATATATACTTATGGGTTTTAAATTATTTGTTTCTAGTTTTTGAATAGCCTAATTACTAAGAATATTTTACAGCTAAAATATAGAATATATATTATTATCATAGAATGCTAATGTATTAAATATTTGAATAGGTAGGTTAATATAAGAAAAAATGTAAAATTAGAGATATAACTAGTACTAAAAAAGGATGTTATATAAAACCTTAATACTTGTAGGCCCCTTATACACACCCTAACTCCTCTAAATGAATTAAATAAATTAAAAATTGATATTTAAGTATAATTAGTACTAATTGGTGCTAACGTTTATTAATTATTTAGCTTTAGGGGGGTGCTGGGGTTAATAAAAGTTGGAGGAAATCACAAAAGTATTCTACTTAGTAATACGTTCTACTTAGTGATAAACAACGTTAGTTTTAAAATAATATATATAGTATATAATATATTAAATATTACTAATATGCAAATAAAACTTAAATAGAAGTAAAGTTTAAAACTATTTTACTTACTGATATATCTTATTTATTAGTAAACCATATTATTTAAATCAAATTTCTTTTATATTTTTAAGGTAATTATTATTTATTCTGTAAAAAAAGAAATTTAAAGAATATAACTAGTTTATATTAGTAATGACGGATCTTTAACTTAATAACTAAATTAATCTAAATATCATAATATATCTTATAACAATTAATATATTATATTAAAAAGGTTTTAAATTTTATTAAAGTATATATTAGAAGCTTATGTTGACTTTTTAAAAGTTAAGTATAAAACGTAATATTTTAAGGTAAGATTAAATGCTTTCTATGTATTTCATTATAATAAAAATACTTAAAAGATGTGGTTATTAAGAGGTTAGTGGTATGGAGAGAAGTCGGCGGTGGTGATGTGTGCGTCTGTCCGGTTGCGTGGGCCCACTCTAGTACCGACCTTCTCTTTTTGAGTATCGGCCATTGAGCGTTCCCTTTGATCGCCTGGAACTTCAGAATGTCATGTCAACTGTGTACCAGGTGTGCTGTGCCTTGAATTTCATGGCACAATACCATGCCAAGTGCGGATATGCCATGTCAGCGGCCCCCAATTCTCACCACGAAGGATTCTGGGTGCAGAACTAAGTATATTAGCCTGGACCTTACTGCCTTAGGTCTACGGTGGTGTTCACATTGTACCATAGGAAATGCGGTCGATTTTATCTACTTATTATTGTTTGACCATGACCTCTTGAACTATTACACTAGTCAAGCAACCTCCTACCTCGGGACATCTAACCCCTTCATGACTAAAGCCATGAGGATCCCTATACCCCCACGGCTCTAACTTTCCGTCATTTCCTGTTGATATGATACCGCTCCTGGATCCTTCCATGCAGTCACTGGAAAGGCGAGGCCGGGGGGGGGCTGCAAAAGAGAAACCGGGTGGTGTTTATAATGGACAGAAGTGGAAGAACAGTCATCTACTAGTCATTGCGCGCCCCTGTTTGTCTGGCATGCCTCAAAAACCACTTTACTGGTATCGTTCTTAACCTGATTACACGCTTTTCTCCATAAAGAGTTGCAGACCACGTCCTTGTGTTGTAGTTAGTTAACAAAAAGACAAATTGCCAATGCCAATAGCGATAGGTTTTGTCTCTGCATACCTAGGTAAAAAGAAACCAGAGATAGCTGAAACCACTGGCAATAGAAACCTGTCTCCACTGCGCTCCAGATGCATACTCAGTATTGCAACTGCAACCTTTTTGTTCAATAGATGGTCACCATTTAATATGCAGCGAGAGAACAAACGACAGGGTAGAAATGAGCTTCCGGTATTAATTAACCAATTGATATCTTCAAAACAACAAGCAGCATCGTGAGTATGCAGCTTGTAGGTCAACTCAATTACAACTGGAGTAGAAGTATTGTCAAAAATTTCTGAAATACTTTTTGAAAGTCAGTCTGGTTGGACAGTCGCATCGTCTGTTGATTTCTGTCTTGTTCAACTCTCGTTCTCCTTGAGATCCTCAGCCACGATATTGATGCCGTCTTGGCGACCAGAAAAGGTGACGTGCCAGTCCTGACTACCCTTTGGAGTCAGTTTAACCTGCACATCATGTTTTGGGAGTGGACAAGCCCTGTCCATGACATTGTCCTTCTCCGGCTGGACCCATTTCCCCTCGACTGGTTGTATATCAAACCGTAAGAGAAGCAACGCTAACAATGCCAGGACCTCTGTGCTCGCAAAGTGACGGCCAGGACACAGAACGTGACCACCGCCGAAGCCACGGAAAGCAGCTGCCGGATATCGGGACTCTCCATTCTTGGAGCCTTTGAGGAACCGTCTGTGGTTGAATTGGCCAACAGTTGGCCCCCATAGGGTCGGGTCACTGTGTATTACAGCGTTTGGCATCATGAGGAGGCCACCTTTCTTGAGTAGATACTGGTTGTCTACCAAAGTGTCCTCCTTGATCGCACGTGCAGCTATGCTGATGCCGTGGAACCGCAAAACCTCTTGCCACGTTGATACAAGGATAGGGCATGCCGTCATAACGTCTGCCAGGTCAATAGTATGGGTACCATCAGAGCTAGTTGTCACCAGCTGATCTATCTCCTGACGACAGTCCTTGGAGACAACGGGGTCAGCGAGGACTTGCCACACCAGCCAGAAAGCCGTAGGCGCAGTGTTTACGATGGCAGCTGTAACCTGACCAATTTCAACGTGCGCTATCTCCTTGGCATCGAGACCGAATGCCACATTGTGCTTCTGTCGTAGCTGGACAAGGAGGGACCCGTCCATATGTCCCTTATCGTTGAAATACCGATCGAACTCTGCAATGAGGGCGCGACATGCTTTCAGGCTTTTTCTGGCCAGGATGGTTGGAAATACATCCAGTAAGAGGGTCAAAATTCCCGACTCAAGTTCGTCCCATGCCCTTTCATTCTTGGCGTTTCGGAAGGGGTTGTGCGGTCCATAGGTTGCCTCCATTGTGGAAGCGAATATCTCGTGGCGGAGCCACTCGTATAGCTTAACAGTCGTGGTCCCACTGGCCGCCCGCCGGTCAAAGGCTGTGGCAAAGTGTTTGACCGCCGCCATGCTGAGTGAGTCCAATCCTTGACCGGGCGAGGCCCCAGGAGCGATGGCTCTTGAAAAACTCCGCAAGTAGCCGTCCTCGGCCACCTCCTTTTCTCCCGCGACTTTATTCATGCTGTCTTTGTCAAGGAGCATGACTTTCTCGCAGAGCCGGGCTTGGATAGGTGAGAACGCCACAGTCATGATGTGGCGGTCTATGCGCTGAATCATGTGAAGGGTATTGACGACGTATAGAGGTGGCCCTGGCACTCGTAGAGTGTAGATTGGGAGATGGTGCTTGTCTCTGATTCCGGGCAACCGTCGTCAGACCACATGATGAGTAGACGGATTTTGAAGTGACGACAGCGAGGATGGCACAGCAGCACACGCACCTTAGACGGATGTAATAATGCCCTTTCTGGGCGATCATGCCAATGAGAGGACTAATGAACGGAATGGTGCCAACAATCGCCTTTGGCTCTCTTGGATCATGTTTGAAGTAGGCTAGAGTCAAGAGGAAGACATAAACAGCCGCCGCGCCGGCCGCGGACAAGATGATTATGGATGGCATTGGCCGAAACGACGCGTGGCAGGGTAAAATGCCACAAGATACGATAGGCAAGAGGAAACAGATGGACAGAAGCCCTCGATTGCGTTGGCCAGCAGACCTCAAGAGATAGACCAGGAGGATTAAACCATAGTCCGCAGGCTCAATCGTGGAACAGGGCGTGAGCGATGAAGCAAATAAACAAACACGGAGACTCAATGTATGGAAGCAGACGCGAACAGCTGTTGACAGGGACCCTCGCTTGATTCACTGCCACACGGCGGATGGATCGTAGTGCCAAATGTGTCAATCGCAGAGCAGGCTGAGGAGCTGAGGGAGGATGTTGGTCGGTTGCTTAGCTGCTGTTGGTTAATCAAGGTGGTGCAAGCCCCTGCAACTGTCTGGGCAAATGAAACACCACGCCCCCGCCCCCACGCGGTCTGTTACAAGCTATTTAATTATAATACAAAAAGGACTATTTTAATATCAGCGTATCTTAACCCAAGTTATCTTAATATTATATTACAAACTTTAAGTTCTTATTATATATATTCTTACTTTTTTAAAAAAAATAAAAATAATATAATTTATAATAATTAAAGTTTATATATTTATAACTATATTAAATATAACGATTAATAATCAAATAAAAAAGTAGTTGTTATATAATGCAATACTTTTATATACCTAGGATTAACTATATCATTTCCAGAAATTGCGTGGCTTACACTTGCCGTCCATCCGCGTACCAGAGACATCAGCTAAATCCCTATCACTCCGTAAGCACGAACGAGCATGGGCTCGTCACCCATGGAGCTTCGGGCCGCTTCTGTGATCGATCTGCAGCCAAGCGAGGCGTTGATCAGAGTCAGCACTGGCGTGCACCGTGCATATACTTCAATATTTGTTGGTTGGCCAAGCTGAATCCTTCCGGTCCTGGTTTGCCAAGCGGAATCCTTCTGTTTTTGCTCGGCTAATCAGAATCCTTCTGCACTGGCACCATGTGAGACAACTTTGGAACTTTTGCATTCCTCACGCTACATTGATGGGATGCCGACTGTGTGTGTGACCTCCTGTCCCGTCTGGTTATGCAGTCAACATTTGGGTCATGCACGGCAGACCCAAGGGGCCGATACAGCACTTGGCAGCTGCTATATTCGGTCCACCGTAGGTTTGAGTTGGACATATACCCTCACGGGGTGGCCTGGGATTTGTCATTTATTGGTTAATGCGCAGGTAGTGGACGGCAGATAGTTGGCGTGGGACGCTACGTCCATGGTGTGCGCTGGAATGGTTGCCTTCTTACGCCGGGGCTTAGCAAAGTGACATGGTGAGCATGCTGGGCTTATTAGTCTCGGCTCGGGTTGCTTGTAAGGTGATAGCGTTCAGCCAGCCGCTCCCAATCTCGGCGGCAGGCTCTCGAATTCTCAAGTAGGCATCATGGCCCCCATTGCGTTCTGGGTCGAATACCTGCTTGCAACGGAAGGAATAAGTCCTAGGTACATGTTTAAGGTGGCTGGTGGCCCCTCTTTACGCCTTCACGAGTGCGCGCGTGAGTACTGTAACGGTCAGTATAACTCTATTTGACCTAACTAATGACCTCTACCTAAACTTCGATCGTTTCAATCGTTCCCATCAGCTGTGTGCAAGTGGAGTCTTGTGGAATCGAGTTGTGGTGGCGTGGAGATGCTACAGCCTTGTTTGAGCTGGTGATTGAGCTTCGCCCGCTTTTAATAACCACTCCCAAGTTCCAGCACTGTAAGTCTGGCGTTGCACCGAGCCGTAACGTTTGCGAAGGCACAGTCATTGCCTTCCTGTTTCTTGAGCGAGCTCTTTCGTTGAATTGGTTCCTTTCTCCTCCTGGCAGACTGTTCCACATTGAACCACACACCGTCACATCGATACCCCTCTCCCGCAAGTTGCGCCTCTCGTGTTCCCTGTTCTTGACCATGGCCACTCTGGTATCTGAATTCCGGTCCGGCTTCTCTCGGGCATTTGATATCCATGATGAGACGTATGGTACGCTTTTGCAGATCGGGTGCGGTTTTGCTATCCTCATCGCAGTCAACTACGTTGTCGCTTTAGCGAGATATCATCGTGCTCACATCTTTGACGGGCGAGCTAAACGCCAGCTCCCACCGCAATACCCCTTTTTGGTCCCATATTTAGGTCCCTTCTTTCAGCTTTGGTGGGACCACGGAGGCTTTATACGCCGTGCTTCGTAAGTTACGTGTTTCTCACAAAAACCAAATTCCAGTGACTGAGGATTTCCATAGGTCCTATGCTGGCAGATTGACGTCAAACCGGATATCTTTCGTGGGTTACACTTTCTATAGCTTCCAAGACAGGGAAACCATCGAAAAGTTGTTCAAGCAGTCATCACTATCTAGCTCAATCGACATGTATGGTTTTGTCAACTCTAATCTGCTCGGAACGAATCAAAAGACCATGGAGATCTACCGAGCCGATGACTCAGGACCTTTCCTCCAACCACACCCCCAGAGCAATGTCCCACCACGCAATCGTATAGACTATATCACCCACAACAGCGTTTTCCGCGGTCTTACTGGCCCGGGTTTGCAGCCTACAATGAGCCGCTTCACCGCGGATGTCATTCGTCGGATCCAGGACCTAGATGTTGCTGAGGACTGGACGGAGATGCCAGATTTTGCCCAATTTTTCAGAGAAATCGTCGGCTTGTCGACACTGCACTCCATCCTTGGACCAACCATGTTTCGCCTGAATCCTACGTTTTCCACCGAGATATTCGCCTACGACAAGCTATTTCCAACGTTTGCTCCGGGATTTCCACGGTTCATGATGCCGAAGGCCCACCGGCTAAGAGATAAACTTGTGGGGCAGTTTCTCAAATGGTACGAATACGCGAGAAAGAATTTCGACCCTTCAATGATAGAGGCCGACGGAGATGGCGACCCAATCTGGGGATCAGCGATGATGAGACTCCGTCAGGACGCGATCCTCGGGATAGACAAGTGCGATGACGAAGCTCTTGCCAGAGTTGATCTCGGCTTGGCTTGGGCGTGAGTGATATTCTCATTATTCTGTCGAATGCACGGCTTACTGATGAGTGCTTATCAGGACAATTGGGAACGTAGTTCCTACATCCATGTTTGCGGCCTTCCATATTTTCAACGACAAAGACATTCTGGCCCGTGTCCGACATGATATTCAGCAATACGTAGGTCAAGGCTCTGTACGGGATGTTGAACTACATCAATTCTCCAAGGATATGCCGCTCCTATCGTCGCTATATGCAGAGACACTGCGCCTTTACATCAAAGTGTATTCTGTGTACAGTTCGCCACATGCAGATGTTGATCTTGGGAAGTGGGTCCTGCCCAAGGGTGCTCTAGCAGTCCTCAACTCAGAGCCCTCGCACATGGACGAAACATTCTGGAACACGAAAGGCGGAAAACACCCTGTCAATTCTTTCTGGGCTGACCGATTCCTCGTCAATCCGGCCGACCCAGATAGCGGGCCCATCAACCCAGCCCATCGCCAATCGCTTAACCGTGCTGAAAATGAAACAGCCAAGGGCTTGTACTTCTCCACCGAGGGTTGTGAAGGAGCATGGATCCCATATGGAGGTTTGTTCTCTCCAATCTTGTCTTCTCTGACGTGTTCTCACTCAGGGTTGTGCTGATTCATTTTAGGTGGCCACTCGATGTGCCCTGGTCGCTTTATGGCAAGGAACGTCATCATTTTCAGTAATGCCTTGCTTGCTAGCGAATTTGACATCGAACTCTCCAGCGACCCCATTGAGTTCACAAAGAAGAGATATGGCTTCGGCGTCGAAGATATGAAGAAGCCTATTCCTTTTCGCATCAGGAAGAGGAATGCGGGAAATGAACAAACTACCTAGGTACCTAGAGACAAAGAATTTCCAGAATGAGCGTATTCATTGAAATTACTAGACGCCAATTCGGGCTTTTGTTGCAGTCCGGGGACGAGGGACTCGCGTGCCAGTCATTTCGCTACTCAAGTAGGTATGGATCACATAACTAGATATATGTATTAACTCATATTACTATGTATAATCATTGGGTACACTAACTACTTGATGTGACTGTTTTCAAATGACTATCAAGGTATCTAGAGTAGTATCTAGGGACCACGGACGTCGTGGCGTGCTGCACACGCATGGGATCAGCTGCTCTTTCTTCAGCAATTCTGCCGGGAACTGCACACCAGCCATCGTTCACGCACCCAGATTAAACTGTATGCACACCCAGTTTTTTCCTGTAGGCGCACCCAGTATAAGAAATTAAGCGTGCAGCATACCCAGTCCCCTTGTATCGCCAGCTCCTCAACCCCGCGTTTAGGCTTCACCTTACCCTTGGCTAGGTGCGTGGAAAGTCTACTGTGCGTGGAAAGCCCGCTTATTAGCAGCATATAGGCTACTTAGCGGCGCATAGGTCACTGGGTGCTGAGAGGAAGGCCCTTTACGCGCTTAGAGGAAGGCTATTTATGCGCCCTCTCCATGCCCTTCTGAAGGGCCCTTTATATACCCAGGGGAAGGGCTTTGAATGGGCGCGTAAAGTGGCATATGGAGGGGCCCTTTGGAGGGGCGTGAAGAGGGCGTGTGGATAGCCTTCCTGTGGGCGTGTGGAGGGACTCCTCTGGGCGTGTGGAGGGCAGGCAGATGGGTGCCGTTTGGAGGGGGCCTTTTGGAGGGGCGTATTGAGGGGCCTGAGGGTGGGGGAGGTACAAGAATTTGTAGTAGGCTGCACGCTTAATTTCTGGTACTGGGTACGCCCATAGTTTAAGCTGGGTGCGTGAACGATGACCGACTGCACACTGGTAACGTTCTCTTATTAGTTGTCATTTCTTTTTTTGGTGCAGCAAAACAACCCCACCTCGTCGTTCTGCTTGTTGAGGGTCCATGAAGTTAAACATCTCTCTGGGCTCTCAGGGATTCGTCGTTTTAAATACAGAGTATAGTATTTTAGAACGATGGTTGTAAAGGTTTTATGTTCTAACTGCTGTCAAATCGATGGCTACGTTCGCATCGAGGAGTTGCATATGCCAGTCTGGCCCCAGGCGTGTGCAAGCAACAACTCTGAAGTAACTAGCACCAAATATCAACTGATTTGACGATGTACATCAGCTCTGTCAGTGCATCTCCCTGTTTGCTGTGCTTGGAGAACCGCAGTGGAACTGCCCGCCCTGTCGTGTCCCTGGAGTGTCTGAACGGTGCGCGTGCGTGTGGCGTACAAATGTGGAACAGTCCCAACGCGGAGCAGGGGTAAAAGACTCCTCGCATAAGGTTTGCGCTGTGATGCCTATGTGTCTGACAAACTAAACTTAAACCCCTCCCCCAATTATTAGTTGTCACTTAATCCATCTAACTACCTTAATTTATGCACTAGAATGCTACTAATAAAAACCTAATAGTATAATTAAAGCTATTACAAACTATATTTTTTTATAATACTTAAATAATTAAAGGTTATATTATTAATTTAAGGTTTATTATTATTATTATTATTATTATTATTATTATTATTATTATTATTATTATTATTATTAATAAATTTTTAGGAAATCTGCATTCTAGTATGATTAAGGT
>NQMI01000232.1:3989-17386 GCA_002270565.1 Stenocarpella maydis | reverse complement strand
TTCGTTTTGTTTCGCGCCGGGAATAAAAACAAAGAAAAGAACTCGAGAGCATAGTTGAGCTCTGAGATTCGATACTGTGCCTCTGAACAGGCGAAGGAAGGATGCCAACGAATCCGGTCACTCGAGAGTCAGCTTTTGGCGACTGGCTGGCGCAGAAGCAGTCGCGGGACCGCCTACGTCTTGGGGTCTCTTTTCGGAACCTTCATGTCCACGGCTTCACTTCCTCCATCCGATTCCAACCTACCGTCGTCTCCTACGCATTGGCGTTACCGCGCTTTGCAGCAAGCCTCCTTTCCCGACAGGCAGACACACGAGTTCAGATACTAGAAGGGTTTGATGGTTTAATACGGAACGGTGAGATGTTGCTAGTGCTCGGCCGCCCAGGTAGTGGATGTACCACCTTGCTCAAGGCACTAGCTGGTGACACTCATGGCATATTCATCGGCCGCGAGAGTAGGATCAACTACGAAGGCGAGACCGCGAAAATTCCAACTATTCTCAGTGGAATTCTGACTCATGTCGCAGGAATCCCGTATGAGAAGATGCATACCGACTTCAAGGGCGAGAGCATCTACCTCGCCGAGCTAGATGTTCACTTTCCGGAACTCAGTTTAGGCCAGACCTTGACTTTTGCTGCTTCCACCCGAGAGTCCGGAAATTCAAGGGGCCTCATCTCGCGAAATTTGGGCCACGACATGGCAGTCCTATTCCGTCTTGAAAACGCAATTGACACATGGATGGGCAACGCGATGATTCGAGGGGTCAGTGGTGGCGAGAAAAGAAGGACTAGTATTGCAGAAGCGCTTGTTGGTGGTGCACAGTTTCAATGCTGGGACAACAGCACCCGTGGTCTAGATAGTTCGACGGCGTTGAATTTCGTGGAGCTTCTCAAGGAGAACGCCGCCGAATTACAGACCACCGTCGCAATGAGTATCTACCAAGCCTCTGAATCCATCTACAACGTAAGTCAATGCTTCTATTGCTCCGCCAGCAAGACCATGCCACGGCTAACTCAACTGTTAAAGGCCTTTGATAAGGTAACGCTTCTTTACGAAGGCCGTCAGATATATTTCGGCCCTGTTCATTCTGCTGTCCAATACTTCCACAATTTGGGGTTCGAAAGGCCTGCTCGCGGAACAACTCCGGACTTTTTGACGTCTCTGACAAACCCAGCTGAGCGAATTGTCCGAGAGGGTTACCAGGATCGGGTGCCATATTCGCCTGATGACTTTGCGAGAGCCTGGAAACATAGTGTTGAGGCGAACAAGCTCGTTTCTGATATTGACAAATTCAATGCTGATCACCCAATTCTCATCGATCTAGATGCACACAGAACCTCCCGGGTTGCACCAAAGTGGACAGAGAAGTTCAGGTATGTTGGGCTAAAAGCCTACCGTGATTACGCTGATACTGAATTTTATATCTAGTCTGCGGTCCGCGACTTACTCCATTCCAGTATTCCTCCAAGTGCACATCTGTCTCCAAAGATGCTTTCAACGTCTGCGGAACCTTCCCGGCCCGGTAATTGGAGGTGTTTTGGCCAATGCGATCCTTGCTCTTGTCGTTGGGAGTGTATTCTATAACCTCCCGGTGACATCTGACAACATGGACAGACGCGCTATCCTCATATTCTTCTCTCTACTGGTGACAGCCTTCTCACCTGCCTTTGAGGTTTGCCTTTCCAGTGCTTTTAGCTTAACAGAAATATGGGTCTAAAAGAAGGACAGGTTCTTACAATCTGGGCTCAGCGACCTATCGTCGAGAAACACGATAGGTACGCATTCTATCACCCACTTGTGGACGCCACAGCATCAATGATTAGCGATCTGCCAAACAAGCTTGCGACTGCTGTATTATACCAAGTCACGCTCTACTTCATGACTAATCTCCGGCGCACTGCTGGTGCATTCTTCATCTGGCTCCTCTTTAATTTCGCACTTGTTATGAATATGTCAATGTGGTTCAGGCTTGTGGGATTCATATCGCGGACTATGGAACAGAGTACGGCTCCGACATGTATCATGGTCTTACTCTCCTGCATCTACGCCGGCTTCGTGGTCCCTGTCCCTTACATGGTGGGCTGGCTGCAGTGGTTTCGGCGCGTGAACCCAATTGCATATACATTCGAAAGTTTGATGATCAATGAGGTAACTATGCAAGTGACAGCCCATAATCAGTCATCTTCAAACTGACAGGACTTTAGTTCCATGGTCGAGAATTCCCCTGCGCCGTACCCGTTCCCGCCGGTCCCCTGTACGCTAGTAACGCGTTACAAAATAAGATCTGTCCTGTTGTCGGGGCTGTAGCTGGGCAAAGCTATGTGGAGGGGGACGCATATATCGCTGAGAAGTATACCTATTCTCCCCAGCACTTGTGGCGGTAAGTGATGGCAAACACTGTGAAGAAGCCTTGTGTATCAATTAAAGAGCTTTCGGCGCCTGATATTATTTTTAGAAATTTCGGCATCATCGTGGCAATGACAATCATAGTATGTGCTCTGCATCTACTCGCCGCTGAGTACATTCCTGCCGAGCGTTCAAAGGGAGATATACTTCGTTTCCGACGGACCAATCACCGGCGGAAGACACTCCGCGACTCAGAGGCGCGCATTCATACAAAATTCGCCCAGGATATCAACAAGCAAGATGACTTCGGCCAAAAGGCAGAGAAGCCACAACCATCTATGCAAGACATACAGAAGCAGTCATCAGTATTCCACTGGAAAGGTCTTTCCTACGACGTCAAGCTGGGTTCGGGAGATGGGAAAAGAATACTGGACGACGTAAACGGATGGGTAAAACCTGGGACATTGACAGCACTCATGGTAAGTGGCGTACCCAAACCCCAGTACAGCTCTTCTAATAGCGTCTCAGGGCGTGACTGGTGCTGGAAAGACCACACTGCTTGATGTTCTCGCCAATCGTGCCAACTTCGGGGTTCCAAGTGGCGAGGTCTGCATCGATGGCCACGAGAGAGACCTCAGTTTTCAGAGGCGAATGGCGTACGCCCAACAGGAAGACATACATCTTCCTACGGCAACTGTTCGCGAAGCATTAGAGTTCAGCGCATTGCTCAGACAACCACATGCCCCTGAAAAAGAGAAGGCCGATTATGTCAACACAGTCATACAGTTACTTGATATGGGTTCTTACGCCGATGCCGTTGTTGGTGTACCTGGAGACGGTGACTCCTCCTGGATCTAATTACTACTGAATGTTCGAGTCTGAAGACTAACTAAAATGGGTAGGCCTCAACATTGAGCAACGGAAGCGACTTACCATAGGGGTTGAGCTTGTCGCAAAGCCAGAGCTCCTGCTATTTCTCGGTATGTTGCTATCCAGCTGGCAAGATTATTTGCTCACTAGTTATCTATTCCAGATGAACCGACGTCAGGGCTGGATAGTCAGACCGCGTGGTCGATTTGTACACTCCTCCGAAAACTCGCGGACAAAGGTCAAGCCGTCCTATGTACAATCCATCAACCATCCTCGCAACTTTTCAGCATGTTCGATCACCTGTTGCTCCTGAACAACCAAGGCCAGTGCATTTACTTCGGCGAAATCGGCAATGATGCTTTCACTCTAATCTCGTACTTCGAACAAAACGGCGCGGAGAAGTGCGATCCGAATTCTAACCCAGCGGAGTGGATGCTTGAAATTTCCAACAAGCGACCGAAGCATGGCTCAGACACCACACCGAGCGACTACTGGTCTCATAAATGGTCCACCAGCCAGCAGATACATCAAGTCCTTGATCACCTCGCTGAGTTGAAGACACGTTCCAAGACAATACAAACTACGACACGCCATGAGGAGTATGCCACATCATTTTTTTATCAAATGACGGTGGTTACGAAGCGAATCTTCCAAGAGTACTGGAGGTCTCCGACCTACGTATACTCAAAGTTGGCGCTTTGTGCCGGAGTCGTAAGTTGTCTGCCCATTGTTGTCCCTACCTAGGTATCATTTCCAATGAAGCTTATCCGCGACAACAGTCTCTCTTCAACGGTCTTTCCTTCCAGAACACAGTAATGGACGCCCAAGGACTCCAAAATGTCGTCTTCTCCATGTTCTTGCTATCGCAGATGTTCGGCACTGTAGATCAGCAGGTGATCCCCCGTTTCGTCGATAGTCGTTCTATTTTTGAGGCACGCGAACGCCGATCGAAATCATATTCGTGGGCTGTGTTTGTCAGCTCAAATATCTTCGTTGAAATTGTCTGGCAAATACTAGCTGCGGTTTTAGTGTTTGTGTGTTGGTATTACCCTACAGGTCTCTGGCGTAACGGCGATAGCACTTTCGGGACCGTGGAACGCGGTGCGCTGTCCTTCGTGATCATATTGCTATACTGCCTCTGGATCGTCACATTCTCGCAGGCGATGGCTGCTGGAATCGAACATGCGGAGAGCTCTGTCCAGTTCGCAACACTGCTGTTCTGGTTTTCGCTTGTGTTTTGCGGGTAAGGGACTCTTTCTTACAGTCTCCCATACAGTGCTCCAGAGGACTTTAGAAATAATTGCTAACCAATGTACATATGTAGCGTAATGGTATCGCCGAACGATCTACCTGGCTTTTGGAAGTTCGTCTGGCGTGCTTCGCCGCTCACATACCTGATAGCTGGGCTTTCTCTCGCCGGCTTCGCGAACACAAACATTGCCTGCTCCGAGAACCAACTTCTCATTATCGATCCACCGCTAGCAACAACCTGTGGCATTTATTTGGGACCACACATTCAAGCCGCTGGTGGCGAGATCTTGAATCCTGGGGCATCCTCCAGCTGTCAGTACTGTCCGATTTCAAACACTGACTCGTTCCTCCATGATACCTTGGGAATCGGATATGACAGCCCTTGGAACAACGCAGGTTATTTTGCCGTATTCGTTGTGTTCAATGTGATAGCTACGTTTGTGTTATACTGGCTAGCAAGAGTTCCGAAGAAGAAGATAGTATCAGGATGAGAGGACGACAGTGTATCTAGGTAGTCATTTGTGGCTGTTGAAAAGCGGTCGCTAATGGTTAATTCTGTCCGCACTTCGGACAATGATTTGAGGTGGAGAGGTAGGAGAGCAAAGGATATTCTGTCCGTAACTATAATCATAATACCATAAGAGCCTATCCACCCACCTCGTAACCATATCAGCAAAAGGTGGTGGTCTTTCCGCATCTAGAGACAGTGTAGTCGACTGGTTACGCCTTCAACCAGCTTTGCCCTGGAGGGCCTCACAGCATGTTAGTATCTGAAAACCCTTGATACTTAGTACTTTCATCCGAGCGGCCATACTATAGATGCAGAATATTCGTATTCAATATACTTATTAGCTAAGGAAAAGAAGAAAGAAAAAGAACCCCTTCCTTTTCCTTTTTATAAGCTTATATCCAATTTTAATTTTAATCTTGTAAACTTGAATTATTTCAAAGAAGACTGGAAAGAAGATTAAAAAGAAGATATTAAACTAAAACATAACGAAAATATAAAATATAAAATAAAATAAAATAAAATATCTTTCCCTTCTCAAATTAAATACTATCTAGCTCTTATTTTACTTTTATCTTTTTAGTAACGTGGTTTACCAGTGAGTGGGTTATATCAGTAAATGGGTTACTTAAGTACTTTTTATTAGTAAATATATAAAAAAAGTACCTACTAAGGAATGCCAAGAATGTTAGTAATAAACCCTATATATATAAGGCTTTCTTAATATAAGTTTAAACTTAAATATTTTTAAATAAGATTTGAATATGAGGCTAAAGGTATATATTTATACTAAAAATAAATATTAAATGCAAGTAAAAAGTTACATTAAATTTGAATAAATAATAAAACAATATTTAAGAATTTATTTATTAGTTAAAGACAAAAAACGCTAATTTACTATGCCTATATAGAAATTAATAACTTTAATTTAATTTAATTCAATTACACCTTAATAAAAATTTCATTTTTAATATGAAAAATATTAGTAAGTATATTAAGTTTATATATATATTGGGGTTTATTTAAAGTTTAAATTTTATTAAAATGATATTTGAATGCAATGTAAGCTGTTTTTCAAAAAGTAACCAATTTACTAATATAACCCACTTATTAGTAAACTACGTTAATGATTTATATACATAATTATAATTAGTTTCTTTAAATAAGTACGTTACATATAAATAATAAGTTTAAATATAATTTATAATTAAGAGAAAATATATATAATAAAGCCTTGAAAAGATGTTTTTTAAAAAGAGATAAGAACATTTAAGGCTATAATTAGTAACCTTCTCTAAAGCTAATTAATTTCTAGTACCTACTAGGGAGAAGGGGGTTATTTAAGTAGATAATGCAATATAATCAGATATAGCAATAATATAGCAATTTAATTAAAGTTTTAAAATTATAAAAGAAATACTAGCAAAATACTAGCATATGCTAATATAATAAAATCTATTAATGGCTAGTAAATATATAAACCAAATATTTAAGGTTAGTTTAATATTAAGGATTAATAGGTATATCGCCCCTGCTATTGATGTTACATTTTATACGTAAGTAAATTTAGCTTATCCTGGTAGTCCTAACCTTATTTCATGTATTTTGTATATACAATGTGCGTATAATAATAAAGGTAAGAAAGGAAAATAATTAATAATTAGGAGAGAAGAAGGGGGTAGACGATTTTATTTAGTAGTAATTTTTTTTTTTATTTTTATAATAACAGATTAAGAGTTGATAGTTTGATAGAATGTGATAGCTAGAGGTCTAGGAGTGCAGATATGTTAACGATACAGTTTTTGATAGTGTTAATTTAATGAAAATGTATTAGCATCATTTCAACGTTATATTGCAATGCTTGAACATACTGTCAAACACCCCCCCCCGAGTGGACGTGAGAGAGGAGAGCGCGAACCTCCAACAAGAATGCACACTCTGGAAATAATCAGATCATTGCCAGTGCTCTAGGATGGTGTCCCTGGCCTTCAATTCGGTGTAGAGAATGCTCTCCTTCCAAACTACACCACATTTCCGGGGGTCCTTGGCTTCCGTATTATATTCCCCCGGCTCCGAACCGTCAAGATACAACCCTTTTGGTCTTATGCTCAGCGGAGGAGGCCCAGTGTTGAATGCAGCGGCGAGAACATCATCTGCAGATTTCTTCGTCGTTCGTAACGAGCCATTGGGAAACCAACGGACTAGAATAGGGGCCAAAAGAGAGAACAGGAACTGGAAGAAAAGAACCCGAAGCACCCAGGAATCGCTTCTACGGACAATACCGGTGGACATGGCGCCCGGATCAACAGCCATTACCGATACGTCCTTAAGGATAGGGTCACGATCGAGCCTCCGTTGCAACTCATATCTAAATGGAAAGGACGCAAAAGTTAGCCGCCATTAATTTGATGTTTTAGAACATAGTCGAATAAAGAGAAATATTCGATAACATACAACGTAGTAATGCTGAGAAGCTTTGACGCGCCGTAACGCCGTAGTCCAGCGGCCCAGGTGGTGTCGTCATTCGTGTTGGCGCTCCAGGTGCCTTTCGCGACCGAACTCAGATCATCATGGAGAATCTCTCTGTACTTATCTTCCAGGTACGGTTTCTTTGGCAGGAATCGCTTCCCACTTGGGCTTAAAATATAAAGTCAGACAACGTCTTGAGCGAGCGGGTTTGACTTACTTGTGAGACCAGCTAGTGATCCAGATGATCCGGCCCATTTCCCGGTCCATACTCTGTAGAGTCAACAAAACCAAGAGCCAATGACTGAGGTAGTTGACTGTAAATGCCATATCGAGGCCATCTTCGGTCCATGTCTGTGTTCCAAAGTCTTGGTGTCCAGCGTTTAAGATAATCGCCCGAATGGGGGGTATCTCGTGAGCTGCGACACGGTCGTTGATCAATTTAGCCATCTTGCGTACATGTGTGACAGATGATAGGTCAAGGGACAACTTTTCATAGGAATGGCTGTCCTTCGCTGAGTCGTATGGCAATTTACTGAGAGCAGCATCCAGGTTTGGGGTGGGGTGTGCAGCGTTTCGGACAGTGTAGATGCCATGGTAGGTTCTGAATTCGGGAGATTCGCTCATCCTCGAGACTATTGCACTACCCAAACCTCCATTCGCGCCTGTTACCAGGACTGTTCCCTTTGAGTGAGCCATTTCAGCATTTGGCATCTTTATCTGAATGAAGGAATGGGATGTTGCCATGCAGGACTGCTGCGAGGTATCTGTGGTAATCTTTGAGGAGGGTAAACAAGGTATCGAACCTAGGCCTGAATGAGATGCATAGCTCTTGAAGCACAACCATAGGAGAGGTCTTGAGCCGAGAAATATTTTTATGAGTCATCCGGACCAGCTTATACAACCGCGACCGCAGATGACAGCATTCTGTCTCGCTGTGACAAGGATAGCTGCAGGATTACTCCATTTGGCTTGCAGACTTTGGTACAGCGGCACCTGGAACAAGGCTATGTCACCAGGTCTATCTACATCAGTATACATGGGGGCGAAGTAGTTAAGTCCAAGATGTAGCCAAGTCGACTAGCGACTTTTGCCACCGGATCCCAAGCTAAACTACATACCTAGGTATGTATCTATCATTAGCGCTCCGCACCCATAATGCATTAAGCACCTCCTTATAAAAATAAAACTCTATTTCCACAATAAAGGATTTTTTCTGATTTTTACTTACTAAAAGAATTAATTAATATTATTTCTTATTAACTAAAGAAGTAAAAACTCAAAGTTAATTTAATTAAAAATAAAAGCTCTTATAGCTTATCTTATCATCCTTTAGAAAAATTACTATTTCTTACGAATAATTAAGGTATGTTCTTATTTATTACTTTTAATTTTAAAGGTAAAAGAACTATATTATAAATTAATATAATAGTATTTAAAGAACTGCTTTTAAGAACTTAAGGAACTAAATCATATACTATAATATAACCTTAAAAGCATTAAGTAATAAAGTTAGAATATAATCAAGGTCACAGTTAGTAACTTATTAACTATAAGGAACTAATAAAAGTATTAATAGTTTAATTAATCTCTTATTATAAATAAATAAAGACTTAATATATAGATTAGATATATTCTTTAAGTTCCTCTTCTTTATCAAAATAAATAATAGTTATCCTTAAGGGATAAAAATAATTAGTTTGAATTAAAACAATTAATTCGCAATATATACTTTCCACAATAACCATTTAGTTACTTTTACTAATATTAAACTATAAACAACTATTCTGCATCATAAGGCTTAATCTTAAACCATAACAATTCATATTAGCACTATTAATAAGCTATTAAGCTTAATATTTAACTAGCTTATTAAGTTTAAAGCTATCTCTAATCATTAGCTAGTTTAATACTATTAAGAACTATATATAAATAAATTCATTATATGACTTAAGGCCTTCCTTTTTATATATACTTTGTATTATATAGGCATAGTTAAATTAAAGATAAGGACCTCCTTAGAGGGACTAACCTATTCTATCCTAACTATGCTTCCTTTAATTTTGAGACTAATTGCCCCTATAATTATAATATTGTTACTACTCAGCTATAAGGTTTTTCCTATATAAATAACAGCAGCTAGCGGTCTTTTCCTTATAGGCGCCCTTTGAATCAAAGGGCGCGCGAATGCCTAATTGTTAAAAATTAACCAAGTGCTTCTAGGCTCAAACTTGCGCTCATAACGCATAGTCTAATTTTCAAGACTGGCTTAGTAGAGGTCTCAAAAGAATACAAATAGTCTATATTTTATAGTAAATTTATATAATAGTAATTTTTTTAAGAGTTAAATTATATAAATTGAAAATTAAGTAGTTACAGTTTTAAAAAGAAGGTAAACTTATTCGTCTAGCTTTCTTATACAAGTTATACATTATTAAACGTAGTGGTCTTAATGAGGTTGTATTTAGCTATGGTGTTAAGGGGAGAGTTGTAGTGTAGCTGCAGCCCTTGAGAGATCTAGCTATAGGTGCCCTGGCGCCCTATCGATAACACTAGTGCACGGGCCACAGCCCCTGTGGCCCAACGCCCACTATTCTCACAGAGGGGTTATTATCTGATTATAGATAGCTTCATTGGTTATCTAGAAATCGAGTGTTAAAGCTGGGGGGTGCCTCCAGATGAGGTCCGAAACTCGGTTGTGCGTGAAGGGGGTGGTGCGTGAAACGGGCCTACAGCTTATCCCATAACAGTCTCAGGCGGCCTGAGTCAGGCCCGTATCATATCATTCCGAGGCTCTTTGGAGGGCAGAGATGGGTTTACCGGAGTTACAGTCGGGATCCATCACGAACACCAAGAATGTTTTAGTTCCTGACGGCATGCTAGGAGCGTAAATGCATCAATCTCGTGTTTGCATGTTGAATGAATTAACGCCCATTTTCCTCATGAAACTGGCCACCGCCAATAATTACAGTACACCAGTCACTGGTGCCTCTTTCGCAAGGTGGTGCATCTGACTCGAGCCTCCGAAACCACCATGTATTGAGCAGGCAGGGTAGTATTTCAAGACACAAGTCGGTCTCTGTAGCGGCGTATTGGGTTGAGTTTCTGGTGTACTTGCATGAAAGCACCTTCTCTATCTCATTCTCAACACCTTGGGCAAGACACATATCACAGCATCTATCCATATTTCAAGTTGTGAACGAAGCAGGGTACATCGAAACATATAGGCTTGAATTCACCTGTACACACACTAAGCATAGCCAGCTTTTGCACATACCCCTCCTTCACACCTTGTGCCATGTAGTAGTCCCAATTATTAGCTGCGTAATTGTGGAAGGGGTCAACTGGTATTAATCGAGTCTAACAGGCCCAGTTGTCTGCCCAAATTCGTCGAAAGACAGGTAGATCAGGCATTATTTCAGCTAGTTTGGACTGACGGCCTCGGAATAATTGCGCTTGCTTCTCCCTGAGATACTCCGCGGCCGTATAGTGTGCCAGGCGAATGACATCGGCGTCCGGATCAACAAGAACGAAACCTGTACAGGCAGTTGTCAAGATTTCTGCAATAACCAGTCGATCAGAGTGAAGAATATTGTCTTCTTGCTGAATAGCGAGTGCATATTGGACCTCGCTGAAACGCATGGTCCTCATATAAAAGACAAGCCAAATGAGTATATCTATTACCAAATATTAAAACTATACCTACATCAAAATCCCACCCATGGCCTTCTCGTATACCTCATCTAGGGATATGGCATCCCTGCCAGATTATCTTTCAAGTATTCAAGCATGAAGCTTTGGGTGGCTAGGAAGTCTACGTGAAGCTGAGCAAGAAGGAACCTTAAAACTGGTCAATCTGGACTCTTGCAAATGTATAGGCTAATATGGACCCACATTCCCTTGGAGGGCTCTACGAGAATACCCACGACTCGCTGGATGAGTTTGCCATCGGGTCGGTTCCGTTCACCGGCATATATAATCTGTACCGGACCTATTTGGAAACTTATTTACTCTAGGTCGGTGGCTAACATAATCACCATTGCACGCCTATCAGCCTCCAGAGCTAGCCAGGAGCATGGGTCTTTACAATTTTCTCAAATATTAACCATCAAACGATTTCCGTCTGAGACAAAGGGTAAAAACGGCGTCCTATTCTTTCCGCACACACAATACTCCCAGTGAACACTACAACCAGTCGGACGACGCCTGAAGCGCCACCGGCACAAGTATGTGCTGAAAAGAAAGCGGGGTGGGAGGCATCTCGCTCTCTCGACCCCCTCCTCGTACACCCCCTCTGCACGCCTTTCTACTAGTCCTAGGATATCTAGAAGTTGACCTCGCGCTTGTCTCCAGCCTGGTTGCTTGGGTCGAACGGGTCAATGAAGTTGGCCGCCTCGCGCTTGTCTCCAGCCTGGTTGCTTGGGTCAAGTGGGATTGCAGGCGCGGCTGCCACAGAGACGATTGAGGCCGCCAATGACAAGGCGATGGAGAGCTTCATGATGGGCTATGCGGTGGTTGTCTGCTCCTACCAGGGAACAGAAAGATAAAGTGGAGGGTTTTAAGTGATAATTATTAAATGAAATAAAAGGAATTGACTGGGATGAATATAGATACTTCACTAAGATATATCCACCACTAAGCGGACTAATTGGCTCTTTATATACGTGAGGACTTAGAAAGCACCTGTACTAGTTCTTCTTATTGTATCTAAGTATAGTAATTACTTGATATCATCAAGGTTGTTGGATGCATAGCTTGAGCATTGAGTGTTAGGATTTCAGCCAAGCGCGATTCAGCATACCTGCATACTGACAAGGCAACCCGAACCGGGACTTGAGTCAAACACCTGTTTCATCTTAGCCGCCGAGTCAAGTGAGGACAAGGGGAAATGACCGTGATTGACCGCAGCCTGATTGTGATCTAGCATTATGGGGATATTGTCCTCTGCCGCTTTGCTCCCGCCGGGAGTCTTCTCTGGACAAACCCGTATGCGTTACAGGAGAGTTTCATTGGAGGCGACACTTTAAAGCTGACTACTTACCATCCCAACATGCTTGTAAGGCGTCGCCCTACACGTTAACTCGATAGTTCATCCTGTCAACTATCAGACTTAGTACTTCTGCTATGGAGAGCCAAAGGGAATCTAATAGTATTATAAAGGCTTAAGAAGAAATTCCTAATAATTAGAAGTAATATATTATTATTTAACGCTATTAATAAGTATCTAAAAGGTTAGAATGATTAATACCTAGAAATAATTATTTTATTATTTAAATAAATTTTCAAAAGATTAATAACTAATTTAATAATATATTTACTAATAAGTAGACTATATTATTAAGTAAATTAATTTTATAATATCTACTAACTTATATTAATCCTAGTACTTACTTAAGGCTAAATAATTAGTAAAGGTTGGTATTAATTAGGACTAGCTGTATTTAATTGCTTATTTTTAATTAATTTTATTAATTTAAAGGAGTTAGGGTAGGTATGAGAGTGCTTATAAGTATTAACGTTTTGATAAAACAGGTCTTTTTTGATCCTAATTACATCTTTAATGTTTATATTATGTTTATATGAACCTAGATATTTAAATATTTAATATATTAATATTTTCTAATAATAATATATATATTATATCTTGGGAGAAAAGAATATTTTTGGTAATCTAAACAATTCAAAATTTTGAAAATAATAATATAAAACTTATGAAAGTATATAAGGCTACTTTAATCTTTAATATTTTACATATAATACTAGAATATAAAATAAATTAATAGTAAAGTTATAAAGAAATATATATTATTATTTATAAGTTTGGTTTAACTAAGAGGTAAATACTTATTAAATATATTATTAATTAAGATGCTTAAAGATTTTCCTTATTCTTAGTTATCAACCTAAGTAGCTTTAGCCTTTTTAAGCTTATTAATATATATAATTGTATTTATTAC
>NQMI01000231.1:0-44817 GCA_002270565.1 Stenocarpella maydis | reverse complement strand
ATAATATTATTTAATTATTAGTAGTTAATATAAAGTTATAGCTTGCTATTTTTCTTTAATATAAAGAGGATTGGGTATCCTGCTAGTAATTGCAATGGCCTAATGAATCCCTTTTAAAGGTTGTTATTAAAGTATTCCCTAAGTGCTTTAAGTTATTCTTCATTAAGTCTGTAGATAGGCTTAAATTAGGGTGTTATTCTGGGTTTTAAGGGTATTTCATAGTTCTATTATATACATTATGGTAATATAGTATTGAGTTATTCCTAAAATACTTTTTTAAACTTATAATACTCTTCTGGTATCCGTGCTAGTCTGTTAGTTTTGTCTCCTTCCTTTTTCTCTTTTAGGTAAAGGAGGTATTATTATGTTTCCTGTGTTGTGTGCTGACTGGTTGTGCTGGAGTGGCGATCTCCTAATTAGCTTCAGTCCTTCTATAAGGCGCTTAAGTAGCTCAATCCTTCTCTGTCTTCCTGGAGTTGGGCCTTCTGCCTGCTCCTAGAGGTATCCATGGGTCCATTTGAGTGCATTACCTATCTACTATCCTTAGTAATGTGACTTCTTCCTTCACTATTAATTGCAACCTTCTTCTAGGGAATAGCATTATCTTAAAAGATCTAGCTAGTAATCTAATTAATTTAGGGGTTATTCTTTCTTAATTAAGGTATTCCTAAGATTAACTAATGATTTGCTATCTTAGTGATATTAAATAATAGTAATTCTATATGGTTGTAAATCTAAATTGGGAGGGGATTAGTCTCTATATTGATAATTCCATTGCTATAAGATACTTTAGTTCTATCTACTATATTAAGTCTATAGGGTTCCCTTTTCTTGTGTTATAGTAGGTAGTATCCGTTTATTATCTTTAGGGATATAAAATTCCCTTATGCTCTACTATTAATGAGTGCTAAGCATATATAGACTCCTAGCTTGACCTGAACCATTAGGTAGCTATAGTTGCTTATTGTTGCGCATAAGTACCTTATAATATAGTTAGTTGCTGCCTAAGGTTTTATAAATAGCCCTCCTAGTTTTTTGACTGCTTATCTGCTACTAGGACCTTTTCAATATTATTAAGATTTTACTTTATAATATCTTATAATTCTTATAGGTTATCAATCAGCTATTATATACTATAATCTTATTTCTTCATTATTAGGGCTTTGCATAATAGTCCCTATTATCTCAGTAGATGCTAATTTTAAGCCTTATTAAGTATATATACCTTATAGATTAGTTCATTACAGTCTGCCCATCTATTAGGGTTTTATAAGCATTCCAAAGGTATATAGGAGTCTAGCCTCATTAGAGTATATCCTATCTTATTATATTTCTAATACAGGTACCAGTTCTTAAAATTATTACACTTATATATATATTTAATATCCTTACTTAAATATTATTAAGGAAACCAATTATATTTAGTTGTCTCCCTTATATATTCCTTACATCCATTATAAACATATAATACCTAGGAGATATCCTTATGCTTATTATACATTAGGCACATACATCCCGCATCTCCTAACCTCCTATATTCCTAAGTAGGCTATCCCATAGTTTCTTCAAAAGGTCTTCTTACAATCATAACCGCTATAATATTAGTTCTTAGAGCTAGAAGGGGCGCTTATCCTAGGTAATCTTATAGTTCCTTCCACTAAGTTTATAGCGCAAGTATAACCTAAGGGACAGGTTTTCCTTCCATCCTAGGGTCAATCTACAGGAGTTCCTTCCTATTTCCTACCGCTAGGGTTCTTCCCTACTTTCCAAAAGCATTCTTAGAAAACCACCCAGTAGCTTCCTTATCACTATAGTAAGTAGCATAGCTGTCATTAAAGCAAGTTATCCAGCTAAGCAATACATATATCATTCTAAGCTTCTAGGGATTCTTTATTAATAAGATAGGCTGCTATCATACCTTATCTTTCTAATATTTCTTGCACTAGAACTTAGTATATTATAAGAAATATAAACTATTATAAAGGTCTTCTTTATTAAAGTTATAGAAGTTGCATCCTTTATCCAGGTCTTAATCTAGATATACCTAACATTAGTTATATACATTTATTTCACAAATATAGTACTTATTTGCAAGTTCCCATTATAATTTAAACCTAGGTGGTCCTTATATACTATAGGCAGCTACATTAGCTTAACAGGTAGCTTCATTAGCTTATTAGGTTCCTTTAAGTACTAACTTCCAGTCCTTATTTTTCTTTAGAGCCCTATATTCCAAAGCAAAGTATTCTATCTTATTATAATTATAGGACTTAATGCTTTTCTCATCCTTATATTAGGCAACATCTAGCTTTATAGGGCCTATATACTATCCCTACTAAGTGCTTAGTTTCTAATACTTCTTTCCTATATTTAGTTTATACTTATAGAATAAGGGTCATTTAGAAGTTTATCCTTTCTTCTCCAAACATTATTTATAGAGCCTATTATCAATCTAGATAGCTATTTCCATATAGTATAAAAAATCATTAGGTTGGTTTATAATTTTACTAAGTTTATCCTTTACTTCATCCTTTAATTTGCAATAAAATATAAATTTCTTTATATTATTAGTATAATTAATTTTAGTATAAATTTATTGGAATTCTATAGCATAGTTAATTACTAAGCCATACTGCTTATAATTCGCTAGGTCTCTTTCTGCTTATCATTCCTTATTTAGGTCCTAAAATAGAGACCTAAGAGCATCCTTATATTCTTTATAACTACTAAAAGTCCGCTATATTTTAAGCTTACAGGCTTCAAATAATTCTATATTAACAAAATCAATTAGATAGGGTTCAAATTAAGCTAAGGCTTATCCTTTAAGGAAAGAGGACACATATATAACCCTTTTTCCGCTAGACTATATATCTAACCTATAGAAGCACTAGTAGGCCCTAATCTATATTAGGTATACATGAAGTTATCCAGCAGTTCCATTATAGGGGGCCAGAGTATTAAGCTTAATATATTCCTTCATTTAGATTAGGATATTAGCTTCTATCTAAAGGGTAATAATTTTCTATTAAAGCTATTTAACTTCCACATTATATTAAGCTTATCCTTCCATAAGAAGGCGCAACTATCCAACCTCATTAACCAGTTTCTAAACACAGGGGTTCATAATCTCATTATTAGCAAGCTCATCCAGCTTATAAAGAAGGTTATAGGTAGGAGTAGTTATTCCAGAGTCCAACATCATAAAGGGTTCCACATATAATATTGCTTAAAGTCTATATAGCAATATATAAATAAGAGTTATCAAAATGTAATAATCAGAGGGTTTCCAAGCATATCTATACCTAAACAATTAAGGATTTATATTCAGAATATATTATTAGGCAGTTATTAAGCAATATTATTAACTAATAATAATCACTAGCTATAAGGTTATCTAATACTGGGTATTAAATACTTAAATTAACAACTAAAGAGTATATTCTATAAAAACTATCTGCTATAATAATAACTATATCCATATATATATTCCGACTCTTCAATAGCTTAATGAAATCAATAGTAATGCTATCAACTGGGTGCTACTTAATGGAATCAATATAGATCCCATCAATCCTGATGGGTTCTTAACCCTAACCCTAATAAGGTGGCATCACTGATTGGATCAGGTGGAGCACTCTTTTCAGGGGCCACTTTTCAACCTGCGGGGTTGTCTTCTGCAGTAGTCAGCCGCCAATGCGTGTTGGCCCATAACAACAAGGGTTACCACTATCCTACAGGCACTTAAGTTGCTAGCTGTGTATATTAAGCATCCCCAGTTAAGATTTTGCAGTCTTAACTCCTACTTAATATGTATTTTATATACTTATTAAGAGCAGCATTAGATATTACATGCTTTACTATATATTTTATTAATAAGTTAGCTCTGATATACTATTTATTACTATCTGCTATAATCCCTACCTAACCCAACTACTACCTTATCCATACCCACTAACTCTTGCTATTAGCCTCTAATGAAGGGGGCTTTACTAAGTGTTCTTCCCCTAAATGGCCTTAGGTAAAGAGGGCTTTTATAGATTAAGTTGTTATTAAAACTTATTATTAATATCTGCTATTGGATTAGTAGCTAATCTAGACTATACCCAATTTAGCTAATTATTAATACTTAGTAAAGAGAGAGAAAGAATCCGGAAGGCCGGATAGTTATTATTCTAGTTCTAGGGAGTCCGGGTAATTATTATTCTAGTTCCAGGCAAATCCTTATTTAACCTATAGCCTACAGGCAAAGGAAGCATAAGTCCTTATTATACATTTCTTTTAAAACCCTTAAGTACTAAAGATAACAAATAGGCAATATATATTAATAGAAGCAGATATTTTATATAGGAAAAGCACTATATTATGCTGGACCATATAATTACGGGCTCCTAGCTTCTAGAGGGAGTAGGGACTGCTATAATATGCTAGGCCTCTCTGGGTGCCTATATTTGATGAGCACTTAACATAACGGTATATTTAATGAACTTAGCAATAGGAGCTGCTATAACTAAAAGCAATAGCAATATAGGGATTTTAATAGCAAATGCAGCAATTCTTTTATTTCTATTATAATAACAAAAGTGTGGGTTTAACCCCTCGCTTGGGATTATTTCTTATAATTTAGGAGGGAAGGACGAACGCTAGCAAAAGAAAAGACTGCTAGTGTAGCAATAGTAGTGTGCAACAGCACGTTGGTGGGCTATCGCTACAGCCACCATACTGTAGCCAGAGGGTGTAGTTGCTTACTAAGCAACTACCACCTACTATATAGACCCGAGATGGCTGGCNGTATATTAAGCATCCCCAGTTAAGATTTTGCAGTCTTAACTCCTACTTAATATGTATTTTATATACTTATTAAGAGCAGCATTAGATATTACATGCTTTACTATATATTTTATTAATAAGTTAGCTCTGATATACTATTTATTACTATCTGCTATAATCCCTACCTAACCCAACTACTACCTTATCCATACCCACTAACTCTTGCTATTAGCCTCTAATGAAGGGGGCTTTACTAAGTGTTCTTCCCCTAAATGGCCTTAGGTAAAGAGGGCTTTTATAGATTAAGTTGTTATTAGAACTTATTATTAATATCTGCTATTGGATTAGTAGCTAATCTAGACTATACCCAATTTAGCTAATTATTAATACTTAGTAAAGAGAGAGAAAGAATCCGGAAGGCCGGATAGTTATTATTCTAGTTCTAGGGAGTCCGGGTAATTATTATTCTAGTTTTAGGTAAATCCTTATTTAACCTATAGCCTACAGGTAAAGGAAGCATAAGTCCTTATTACGCATTTCTTTTGAAACCCTTAAGTACTAAAGATAATAAATGAGTAGTATATATTAATGAAAGCGAATATTTTATATAGGGAAAACACTATATTGTGCTGGACTATATAATCACGGGCTCCTAGCTTCCAGAGGAAGTAGGGACCGCTATAATATGCTAGGCCTCTCCGGGTGCCTATATTTAATGGGCACTTGGCATAATGGTATATATGATGAGCTTAGCAAAGGGGCTGCTACAACTAAAAGCAACAGCAATATAGGGATTCTGGTGATAAATACGGCAATTCTTTTGTTTTTATTATAATAGCGAGAGTGTGGGTTCAACCCTATGCTTGGGATTTTTTTTTACTATGATTTTTAAAAGAAAAGACTACTAGTATGGCAATAGTAGTGTGCAACAGCACACTGGTGGGCTATCGCTACAGCCACCATACTGTAGCCAGAGGGCGTAGTTGCTTACTAAGCAACTACCACCCACTATATAGACCCGAGATAGCTGGTGGGCTACGCCCACTACACCCACTACTGCAGAGAGAGAGAAATATAACAACAACACCCCACTCGTATTGCAATACGTGACCCATCCAACAAAAGATTATATAATTAATAATAATAATTATTATTCTATAAATGAAACAATGTATTATATTTTTAAATTATATTAATATACTATTAGTACTATAATATCATAACCCTAATCTACCCGTAGTAAGTCTATAGTAGTTATATAATATGTCTTATTATAATGAATTATATGGCTGTTAAGTGCAAAGAGTGGCCTACTAGCACCAGGATGTGCGGTGGGTGTGAATCAATATGTACCCAGGTAGACACAAAATCCAATCAAATAGACTGTGGTGACTGCGTTACGTACGGAGCTTGATTCTGATCTTATCTACGCCAAGCCAAGCAGCCAGAATCGGCTCGTCCGCTCATCCTCACTTCTCCAAAACTCAATCTGCTGGTTTTCGTGTCAATAGACATCTTTTTCACGGTACTGAATGACCACGAGACTGATTCTCGTACCCTTTCACCCAAGCCCCCGAATCTTTGCGAAGATGGATGTAAACGCCCAAACCGCCGCCGAGCGCCTCCGATCCCGGAAGCCAGTGCCAAAGCCGGTGCCGGCATACCTACCCTCAGCAGGTTCGCCCTTGACGGTCCCTCGAGACTTATATAAGGCTGTTCAAAAGGCACCACGCGTTCTCATTGGAGAGTTTGTGCTGCCAATCCGATCTGGAAAGGCATGGAAGGCCTCTGCCGGCTCCATCATCCGGATCAGCACTCCCGAGGGCCCTCAAGTCGGTAAGAAAGAAGCATGGGCTGTTCCCTGAGGATACCTAGGTAGCGATATAAAAGCTGCACGGGGCCAGCTGCAACCAATTCTTCATTCTTCTATCACATTTCTGACAGCCTTTTCGGCACAGGCGACCTCAACATATGGAACGCCCATAACCCACGTGAACGATTCTGGGCAAGCAGGACCAAGCAGTTACACGCCTCCCATGTCACGACATATGACAGGCTGTGGTCGTGTCTGCCATATATGCGACCGCTGGTCACTATCATCGCGGACAGTCTCTCATGGTACGGCGAGGACGAGCACGGCGGCCGCGTGCATGACCTGCTCGGCACGCGGTGTGATCCCTACATCAACACAGTCCTCTCTGGCCAGACGTACGACTACCACTGCCACTCCAACCTGACGCGGGCGGTCACGCCATTTGGTCTCAACGAGGGGGACGTCCACGATGTGATCAACCTATTCCAGGTGACCGGCTTGGACGAGAAGGGTAGGTACTTTATGAACCCATGCCCCGCTGAGGCAGGTGATCATATTGAATTTCTGGCCGAGCAGGACGTCCTCATGGCATTGAGTAAGCATTCATCCATACTCCGTGGGCAATCTTGCCTGGTTGTGCTTACACGACCGGAACGCAGGTACTTGCCCTGGTGGTGACTTGTCACTGTGGGGTTTTGGCAGCGATAGCGAGAAAGAAATGATCAAGTGCTGTCGCCCCCTGAAGGTAGAGGTGTTCAAGTTGGCTGAGGAGAATTTTCTTGGCAAGGCAGGATGGAAGCCCGCTGAGACGTCGCGGTATCAGGGGAGGCATGGCATGCACATTCCTGTTGGTGAGCATGAGTCCAGGCGTTGAGGAAGACGGAGAGCGCTGCAGTGTGAAAAATGCCCTTGAATCATGAATGGATTGTTCAAGAGCTACCAATCCGACTGGTAAACCGGGTTTACTAGTGCACAGACAAATACCAGTCAATGGTGGTTGCACCTAGTTACTTCCAGAGTCCCTCGGGGTCCGCCTCGTCGGCTGGGTCCGAGACTCGAGGGGGACAGAGTGAACATTTGCAGGAGCAAAATGTAACTACGTCGACATGGTGTGGGGAAATTTTCCGTCGCGTCCTTCAAGTTAGCAGTGCGGGTCAGAAAACAGCCATTGGGACGCTTAAGAAACAGCCGCCTGGCTTTGGTTCAAACCAAGCCAATGCCGCAGTCAACGTCCGCCTACCCAGCTTTTCAGGACCGCCCACCCAGCTCGACCCTATTCGCCCACCCCAGTACAAGCATTAAGCATATAGCTTATTAGGAATTCTTATACCTCTTAAAAGAGGGTAATAGCTACCCCGCTACCCTAACCCTTTAAGTCCTAACCTTAACCCTTTAGATTTTTAACCCTTACCCTTTAAACTTTTTATCTATTGAGAGAGCTTTCAGCACACCCAGTGGGCTTTCAGCATACTCCTTCCTCTAGGGCATGCTAAGGCCCTTCCTCTAGGCGTATAGACGGGTTTAAAATGCATTGAGGGGCCCTTCCTCTAGGCGTGTTAAGGGTTTAAGACGCGTTAAGGGGCTCTAAGAGCTTTAAAGCGGGGTATTTTAGAGAGGGGGTCCAAGAAATTATAGTAGGCTGCGCGCTAAATTTCTTGTACTGGGTGGGCGAACAGGGTCGAGCTGGGTGGGCGGTCCTGAAAAGCTGGGTAGGCGGACGTTGACTGCAATGCCGAAGCGCATGGATGGAAAGTGTCGATGCGACCCCACCTATGGTCATTTCAACTGTATTGGCTCGCCTATATGCCTGCGATGGTCATGGCCATGTTTGAAAGTGCTGTTTTATCGTTTTCTGAAAAGCTCGGAGGAGGATTTTCTTGGTGGCCCCCCATGCTGAATCCGTACCTAGGTAACTAGTCACGTAGTGACACATAATACGTACTGCTTGGCAACATATTATAATTGATCTAATAGCCGAATAGATCAAAAGACCAGAATTTCCAACTGGTAGTTGGAATTCCCAAGCAGTATATACAGTCGTCCCGTCACACGTAGGTAGTGTTCGTGCGGCACAGTTGGAGCGTTGGATACAAGACGAATAAATTCATAAGATGAAGAAATACTTGACAGGTGGAATATTGGCTTCCTTGCTATCGCTCCATCCTAATTACCGGTTATTTCAGCCGCCAAGACCCCAACTGGTCACGGGGCCGTCGTATACGACGTATCTAACCTCACAAGTAGTCTCTCCGTTTTTCTCCATGCCTGGGCTCTGATGGCCATGACTGTGTACCTCTTTGGTGGAGAATCCTTCATCAACGGAACATCACATTCCCACGCCTGGGGTCATTTAATATATCATATACATTACACAGCACAAAGTGACAATAGAAGCGCGCCACTGTGAATGATTTGTTTCTTTACCACCATACAGTCACATTCGCTGCTCAACCCGCCTTTAGTTAGAGAACTCGCTCTTGCGACTAGATAATAAGAACGAGTATATATGATAACACGTCATGTCCTTCTTCCCTTACCCTCATTCTACGATCCACTGCTGGCTACTGTATGCATACCTTTGACCATCTACGGTCCCATCCGGTATCATGTTACTCAATACCTTATTAGTCGGGGTTCTGCCCGCGGCCATCTTTACTACCGCCCAAAACATCCCGCCCATTGCCGTCCCGGAGGTAGGAGTCTCCGCGTACGCATTCGACCTGAGTCAAGTGGCGCTGAGCAGCAGTCGCTGGGCGGACAATCAAAACCGAACGCTGAACTATCTCCGATCTGTGAATGTCGATCGACTGCTGTACAACTTCAGGGCAACGCACAAGCTCTCCACGAACGGAGCTGCGGCAAATGGTGGATGGGACGCGCCAAACTTCCCGTTCCGCTCGCATGCCCAAGGGCATTACCTCACAGGCTGGGCGCACTGCTACGCGGTTCTACGTGATAGCACGTGCCGAGACCACGCAACATACTTCGTGGCTGAGCTGGCCAAATGCCAGGCAAACAACGGCGCTGCAGGCTTCAGTTCTGGTTATCTGTCCGGATTTCCAGAATCAGAGTTCAACGCACTCGAAGCCGGGACACTGAGCAACGGCAATGTTCCGTACTACGCCGTTCATAAGACCATGGCTGGCCTGCTCGACGCATGGCGCGTCATTGGCGACACCAAAGCGCGCGATGTCTTGCTTGCACTCAGTGGCTGGGTCGATGCACGCACCAACAAGCTCACTTCTGCCCAGATGCAAAAGATGCTAGGCACCGAGTTCGGCGGCATGAACGACGTCCTGGCCAACGTCTATCAGCTCACAGGAGACAAGCGGTGGCTTACTGTGGCCCAACGATTCGACCACACCGCCGTCTTCGACCCTCTCGCCAACAAACAAGATCGCCTAAATGGACTACATGCCAACACACAGGTGCCAAAGTGGGTCGGTGCTGCCCGAGAATACAAGGCTACCGGAACTCAACGCTACTTGGACATTGCGCGAAACGCCTGGGACTTCACCGTCAATGCTCATACGTATGCCATTGGGGGCAACAGCCAAGCAGAGCATTTCCGCCCGCCAAATGCAATTGCGCAATACTTGACTACCGATACTGCCGAACATTGCAACACTTACAACATGCTCAAGCTGACGCGGGACCTGTGGACTATGGACCCAACGAACATTAAATATTTCGACTTTTATGAGGGTGCGTTGATGAACCACCTCCTCGGAGCTCAAAACCCGGCGGACAGCCATGGCCATATTACTTACTTCACACCCCTCAAACCTGGCGGGAGACGAGGTGTTGGCCCAGCATGGGGTGGCGGGACGTGGTCCACAGACTACGACTCCTTCTGGTGCTGCTTGGGCACGGCGGTGGAGACCAATACCAAGCTGATGGACTCCATCTATTGGTATGATAATTCGGGAGTGTATGTGAACCTCTTCACCCCCTCCACGCTTGACTGGTCTGCGCGCAGTGTCAAGATTACCCAGTCCACAACATACCCTGTCAGTGACACCAGCACATTGCAAGTTACCGGCACAGGTGACTGGACAATGCGCATCCGCATCCCACAATGGACCTCGGGCGCGACAATCACAGTGAACGGGCAGGCAGCCGGCGTCGACGCAAAGCCTGGGAGCTATGCGGCCATCAGTCGCCAGTGGAAGTCCGGCGACACTGTAACGGTGAAGCTTCCTATGAAGCTGCGAACAGTCCCTGCCGCGGACAATACGACCATCGCAGCCGTGGCCTATGGACCGGTGATCTTGAGTGGCAACTATGGTAACTCGGCTCTCACTACGTCGCCAAAGCTCGATTTAAGCTCAGTCCGCCGCACTGGCGCCTCCAGTCTCGCGTTCACGGCAACGGCAGATGGAAAGGCGGTCAACCTGGGTCCTTTCTATGATGCACAAGGCTTCAATTACAATGTTTACTGGGCCAGCAGTGGCTCATTCCCGGCTTGAGCAGTACTGGTAGTCGAACCTATAGGCTTGGTTACTTGCCTCGCTTCTGCCAGGGCCAGCACTGCATGAAAATGAAAAACCTATTGATAATCATGCTCATGAGCGACCTGAAAGCTACCTAGGCAATTAGAAGCGCTATTTTATATTGATGTGCGCCTGTATTGAGTGGACGAGACTCGTGATATATATGCCTCGATCTTTAGTCTTTCCTTTTTTAAGTTGAGTATGCTGTAATACCGCTGCGGCAAGTCACCGAAGTCATTAATTTTAATTTCATCCCAAGTAGATTTAATTATGGTGACCATAAGCTCGCGGGCGGAAGGGGTGGGGTCGGCTTGTGGTTAGGAACGTGTGTCGGGTCATCGTCAGGGTTTGGATAACCCTCTTTTCAACCCCTTGAACGCGTCGCGTCTTCACATCTCAGAATGCTTATGCTCCCTTGTCAATCTAGGCAGTGACGCCACCGTGAGTCACCTTGTGGAAAACCCTCTCGTCAAGTCCCTAACGGTGCACTTCTATACTCTGAAACACTATCAGACAGTAACGTCACGAGGCAGGATGGATGAGGTCTTGATGAAACAAGTGGGCGCCCAGACGAAGAGAACAACGTCCGTGGGAGACACAAAAGAGCCCATGCCTTCCATAACCCAAAACGGGTCCGCGACCCATGGGGAGCTCATACAATCGGTCTCAGCCTATGTCAAGGAGTACATGTCTCACTACGACCCTTCGCACGACTACAACCACATCGAACGGGTCCATCGCATAGCGATGGTCATCCTCGACAAGGAAAGCCAAAGCGAGACAGGTGTCAAGCCGAAGTATGACCAGTCACTTGTGATACTCGGAGCCCTACTTCACGATGTTGGCGACCGCAAATACCTCCTACCCGGCCAGGACTCAACCACCCTCGTCAGGGACGTCCTCCTCGAGAGGGGCTGCCCCGCCGGTCTTGCCGACACCGTTCAGGACCTCGTCCTCCATGTGTCTTTCTCCACCGAGAAGAAGGACCCGCAGAAGATCATGGATAAGATCGCCTCCATTCCGGAGCTGGCCATCGTACAGGATGCCGACAGGCTCGATGCGATCGGCGCCGTGGGCATCGCACGCTGCTTCACGTTTGGAGGCGCAAAGATGAGCGCGCGCGGCCTCGGCGGATGTGTCGACCACTTTCAAGAGAAGCTGGAGCTTTTGGAGGGCATGATGAAGACCGAGACTGGGAGGCAGCTCGCGCGGGAGCGCACTGAGAGGTTGAAGGTATTCAGGGGATGGTGGGAGAGCGAAACCTTGGGCTTGACATGAGGCTCTGCCCGCTGAGTTGAACCTGCGCAAAAAAAAAAAAAAAAAAAAAAAAAAAAAAAAAAAATTCATCTGGGAAGCCTTGTCATGGAAATCTCAAATCAAGGTGCCGTGCTGGACCAATGAGGTTTGAGGACAGCCCGCGGGCCGCGAGCGGTTTTTGTCAGCACGCTTAGCGGTAGTTACAAAGGATTTTGCCAACATGAAGTCACGGAGTTGGCATTGTGCGAGGCCCTAAGCCGACGGATCCGGTCTGAGAGCAATAGAAAGTACGATAGTCCCTCAATTTTGGTGGTTCTGACATTTCTGTGCCGTAATGGTAGACTCACTCAACGTCTAGCCCATGCACGAGCGCGATCAAGAGGCATAGGAGCTTGAGTTGATATCGCGAGATGGCCTCACCCGGGCCGTCCATTCCACCACATCAGGTACCTCCTGGCCCGTCCGCTCCGCCAGCCCAGGCATCATCCGGAGCTTCCTCTTCACCTTCTTCGGTACAAACTGTGGCTCCGCAACAAAGAAGTCCGCCGACGCCGTACGCGCAAAAATATGGAGTCTCATCAGTGTACCCTTTTAGAGAAAATCAGTCATCAGGACTCCATCCCCGGTAAAATTCACGACTGTACAAGGTCAACGTGATAATTGACACGAGACATGTAGGTTCCCGGACCTAGATCCATTCAAGCCTCACCCTATTCCTCAAGATGCACCGCCGATACCTCGACCCACTGACGAAGAGCTTGACCTGCTCTTCCTGGAAGAGGAGAAACACCAGAGGAAGAAGTTGAGTGGATTGATAACTGGTACATTTTCACCCCAAACCCTTTAATCCCACCACAAGTGGGCTTCACGCATGGTGCTAGTCTCGTACTCATGCCAATCCCAGCCAGCTCATATTTTCTTTCCGCTGACATCGCATAGCGCAAGCCGTGGCTCTCAATGAGGCTGTGCCCCCAAAGACTTGTGACCTCGAAGGCCTTGAAAGCACCTGGGAGGCTGCCTTCCAGAAGGTAAACAGACTCTACAGCACACATGCAACACAGCAGACGACCTCCTTCGCATCTTCAAACCCCTGTCTCTCCACGCTTGCAGACGAAAGATTAGGTCTGTGATTGATCGTGTCCCTCTGAACGCAGAAAAGATGGTACAATGTGGATAAACCTATCAAGGAAGGATTCGCAGGCGACCTCATTGACGGTCTGTCAGACACAGACATATGGAGTGTTGACAATACCGTACTATGGGATAAATTGGCACCCTGTATCCAAGCGGCCAGTGCTTTCTTCAGGGCATCATGTAGTCTACCTTTGTACGTGATTTCGAAGACGGACCACCGAGAGTTTTGAACTTCTACTGTGCTAACAAGAGAATCACAGTTACCATGCTATCTTGTCCTTTGACAAGACCAAGGCCCAGTGGAATGGACCAATACCGTACAACCTCTCTGAAGGGCCGTTTCAGGCTACATTTCCGGGAACTCCGACCGACGCCGAAACTAGCGACGTATTGAAAAAGCTCGGCGAATATGCTGATAGGATCACCATCACCTTCCTTCCTGCTGGAACTGTGGGAAAAAGAAACCTCACGGTAGGTAGTCACTTCCTGTTTCATGGGTATTTTGAACCACAGCGATACCAGCAGTACTCTGGTTGTCTTGGCCGACCTGATCTGATGGCATTCTTGGGTTGTAGTACGGTAGTACTGTATCCTATCGGGATAATACCCAAGGGGAAGGCAATCTAAATCAATTCGTGCTCATACTGATAAATCCTGGAATGATTTGGCCATTGCTGGACAAGAATACTTCTGAGTCCGAGAAGGCGTGGAGTAGATTCAACGTCGCCAAAACTGTGGGTTTGCCCCTTGTGTTTATCCCTCTTCTTCGGGTACGTTCGCTGAAATTTAGTAAGCTGGCGCACGAGATGGCGGTAAGTTTAGGCCTGGACAATCACAATTCCATGGTGAGAGGTGATTTGCCATTTGCAGAAACAGCGGTTTACGAGGTCCGTACCAACTGATTGCCCCCTCGGCCGCTTTGCCACGCACGCACACGGAATTTACGAAAATTAACTGATATCCTAATAGCACTGTGCATCCGCGACGACACCGGCTTGATGTACATGGGGACTTACGCAGCTGCTCTAGCATGCCATCTTCAAAGTTCACGATTACTTCCACCCTCGCAAGAACCCCAGAGACATGATGAAAAATGAACCAGTAAGCAACGGCTCCCTTGTGGTGCGTATGTAGGCTAACCCAAGAGTTAGTTTTTAGCGACCAACGGTGTCGAGGAATGGATTAATGAGCTCGGGCAGTCTTGGGAGTCGGCATTGTTCGGAGGCCGGATCACTGGGCACCCACTTTCTAGGCTGCCCTCTCTGAGGAAGCAGTGGAACCAGCATATGCTGTCAATGACTATGGAGGACTTTCCTAACCATAGGCTTCTCTTACAACAAGGCAAGGGGGTTGATGAAGCTAAACATAGAGGAGATTCATGGTACCAACACCTGGTACCACTATCTACCAGTAGCGGCTTCTTTACATCTCATTTCTGGAGTGTTATTTATCCGAAATACCAGCTAACGGCATTGCGGATCCCACTAATACTCAGGCAGAAAGTGTCCCGAGGGCTGCCCAGGAACTTGCAACGGTGTAAAGCACAGTACTTCACTACCGAAGCAGAACCCGAGCTGCAATTGCTTGGGGACAAGTGGAGGGAACATCGCGATTTGTGGAAGAGGTTACGACCATGGTAAGATTCCATCGTTGTTCAGAGCTTCTACGTGCTTGCCTGTTCTAGGAGCCCCCTGGGTTGTGTATACTTGTCTAATGACCGTGAAAATACAGGCGTCAGGACGCATTAAATGAATGGGAAGGTTCCATACACAGCCGGATTGAGATTCGTAGCGCGATAAAGGAGTTCCAAGCTGCGCACATCCAGCGCGATGAGCGTGCAGCTTCACGCACAGTAAGATCATGCGTAGTATTGACCAAGGACTTGTGGAACAGAGATTTACTCGGCAGGAGGCCTGTCGAGTGGTTTGCTGACGCCGTCGGGTTCCTGATGCTGGCGACCATGCCTCGACGCGACAAGGAAGACAGCAGAACGTCACTCGGCATAACACAAAATTGTTGGTCGCCAAGCGCTGAGGCTCTTGCGTATGCAGAGTCCCAGAACAGGACGCCCTGGGTTATCGACGCCGTCGGCCAGAAAAAGTACCCAGCTGGGACCGAGACCATACCGACATTGCATGTCCCAATTGCGGAAGGCAGCGACCTGGGCAGCCGGAAGTCCCTCCTGGACAAGTTGAAAGCCGAGGTCGCCCGGCGGAAGCTGGGCAGCGACGTGCCAAAGGATATTGTAGACGCCTTCTGGGTCGCCCTGAGCCAGGCGGAGGCTGACGCCAGGGTGACAGAGGAGGCTGAATGGCTGCCAAATTTCAACTTTGACATACGACCTTGGAGAGCCAGGGCAAACCAAAGCCACTCTGGGACGGCACCAGCCTCACAGGCGCCAGATTACAACGGACCAGCACCTCAAACCGCCGGCCAGACCCTGACCCAGGCGCTTCATGAGATTGGCATATCAAGCGCTGTGGGGCCTGCGAGTCCACCTCGCGACGGGGGCTCTCAGCCACAGTCTCGGAGCCCGACAGGTCAGCCATCTGGTGGTCAATCGGAACCCTCGGACAGGGCCACTGAATTGTCCGGCGGGCTGAGGGGTGCAAAGGCTGCACGAAGGTCAGCACCTGAACGGCCATGGCAATCGATACATCACACTGTGGGCGATGTGGGAAACCACCGGTTCCGTACGGACCTGTGGGCACTTGCCGACGATGGAGCGTCTGGCTTTGACGTCTATGATGTTACCGGTGCGTGACTTGTTCCAGATCCTCTTTTCCTGCCTCCAGGTCAGAAGCTATATCACGTCCGAGTATCCACTGATGATGGCTGCGCAGCTGTTCTAACGGAGAGAGCAAGGTATAAGGCGTTTGATATCACATCGGTGCTCGAGAAGAGCCTCCGGGGCCTCAAGGCCCGGCCCGGTTTCCAGCAGGAGCTGAAGGAAACCCAGGAGCCTGTAGGAAAACTAATACGCCCAATGAGGCGTGAGGAAATTGCAGAAAGGGACGGGGATTACGGACGGCCGTTCTGGATCTTTCTCGGTGCTGATATCTTCGATATCACAGGTACGTCGGTCTCGCACGCGTGTGTGCACATTTCGCATCGTTCCTACTGCTGACCCGAGGCTCCATAAGCCTTTCCATTCAAGAGCCCGGAGCAGAGAAGGATGCTCAGGTCCAACCCGGGCGGGAACCCCCTGCCTGCCATCGACGAGGAGAAAACCGCTACGCTGCAACAGGTGCTTGATGATTTGTGGCCACACAGGTGCGCTGCGCTTGCTGAGCCCAGACCGGCCAAGGGTCCTGATGCGTCCACGGAAAACCTATACACGCGAAACGAGGTTGCTTGGCATACTCATAGAGAGACGGGCATGTACACAATAATTGGGGACCACGTTTACGACCTCACAGGTAGGCGACCAGACTCCCTTCCGGTAACCCCATGGACGATAGTAACGCGTTAACATCGATTCAGGTTTCGTGGATCTTCACCCCGGTGGCACCACTCTGATAGAACAATTGGCGGGTAAAGATGCGACGGAGGCTTTCAGCTGCTATCACTCTGAAGCCGAACGCTGCTTGGAGGACTACGATTTCCTCCGGATCGGACGGGTGATACGCGAGGACAGCCTCCCAATTGCATATAACCAGATCCTAGTGCATGGAATGGTGTACGATCTAACCCGTAAGTATCTCGCTGAACGGGAATCTATTGCTTGCCCCCCCCCCCGTTTGGACAGCCTGGGTATCTCACGCAGGGGGGCCAATGCACAGGATAGTGAACCACGGATAATTGAAAACATTCTGACGGTATTGTCTTAGCCATCGACGCGGGGATGGTCCCCGGCTGGAGGGAAATCCAGGGGGCTACTCAATCGCTCCGCGGGACCGACGCGTCCGAGAAGGTGACATCCGAGCTTGGGGATGATGATGAATCAGATTTCCTGCTGGGTCTCGTCTCTAGGAGGGAACTCATTGTTGCCAAGATCCCGCCTCCGCTGCTCGAGGTCACACACGAAGAGCTGGCGTCAAAGGACGGGTCTGCCGTTACGATACCGGGCTCAGGTGTCAGCACCAACCTGGCAAGGTCCGTCTGGGTCAGCTATGGAGGATATGTCTACGACGTCACCGGTGAGTACATGCAGCCGGTGGCTGCATGAGACCTTTTGCTCACAAGGCGGCAGCGCTCTGGGAATTCGAGGACAGCCTGTCGGAAACGATCGATAGATACAAGGGACAGATAATCCCAACGGGAAGATTTTCCAGGCGGCTCGAGAAGGAGTTCTCCTACAGGGTAATCGGCGTGCTGGTGCATAGCAAGACACCAGCCAACCGGGTCGCCGAGGGTGACGACGATGACTACGACGAGGAAATAGAAGGCATATCAGCGTTCAAGCGCCGTGCTATGTAGCCGTTAGTCAGATGATACCCGAAAGCCGTAGGAGCCCAGTGTAATCGATTCCAAGCACACCGTCCTTGTAAGACCAGAGGGACGTAAATAGGTGAGCCCACCATTGCCGGCAGCAATTGGGCTTCTGGTGGCGTCATATTAGCAGTGGAAATGGAAAGAGCATGTCAAGGATTCGAGTATGTGGGAGAGCCGCTGGCGAGAATTTGTGTCTCTTAGAGATTGCTTTGGTAGAGGCTTTTTACGATATGGAAAAGTGTTGGTATCTGCTATGATTATGGTATCGTCCCACCTTTGTACCTCTTGACATTTCCTACACAAGACCCGAGCTCTAGCAGTATGTAGTTGCAATCTGTAGGCCCAGTCCGGATGCTCATGAGTGCTATAAAACAAGAAAAGAGGTACATGACGCGTGAGGTAGGAGATAGTTTAATATTTCATTGTAGAACGCACGGCAGCCTGAGATGCGTGACTATGCCGCAGACACCGGGCCCAAGCGTCACCTTTATCCTATTGCAGACGATACTGCCTTGTGCCCTCTTTCTAAAAAGAGACCCCTGCAGGAGACTCCGGCTCGGCCAAGACCCCGACCGAATGTACCCGCCTAAGAATCGCCCTGCGCCAGCATGGCAGCCCGCTTCCGCCGGACTAGATAAAACAGGACACCAGCGGCCCAGACGACGACGAGCACCAGCGCGGGCACAGGCGCAAACACGGCGCCCCGCACGAGCACGAAGCCGCTGACGACCGTGAAGACGACGGGGACGGCCAGCAGCGGCCTGTACGGCCTTCGCAGGGCGGGCTCGCGGAAGCGCAGGACCACGGCGCCGAGGACGGTCAGGAAGAAGAAGGTGTACTCGCCCAGGCCGTTGAAGGTGAGGAGGGAGCGGAAGTCGCCGAGGAAGATGAAGAGGGCGGACAGGGCCGTGTTGAGGGTGAGCGGATGGCGCTTGAGCGCGCGTCGCAGCCCTCTTGGCCCGCGTCGTCGCGCCGCCGCGCACGCCGTCGGCGCTGTCCCCGGCCGGCTGCGGCTTCGCCGGCCCGGGTCCGAGGTGCCCGAGCTCGGCGAAGGGCCTGGGCAGCCAGTCTGCGTTGGCCCTGCACGGCCATGCGGCCGCGAGAAGGAGTTGCCCAGCAGGGAGCGGCTACGGACGGAGGATATGAGAGGCGGTCTGCGATCGAAGCCGCGCCAGGAGCCGGGTGACTGCGGTCTAAGTCGTGTATTTTAGCGCGAGGAGGAAGGTCGGGACCCGATGGATCTTTGGGGGGGGGGGGCGGATACGTACCACGGCCACGCTGTCGGTCGTAGACACCACGTCCCAGGGCAGCAGGATGTAGTACGCAGCATTGGTGACGAGGAAGCAGGCGATAATGGTGGGGATGGCCGTGTTGATGGCAAGCGGCAGCTGCCTCACCGGGTCGGACAGCTCCGCCGAGACGTAGATGCCCTTGTCCCAGCCAGAGTAGGCCCAGAGGGCGCCGTACAGCGCGGCGGAGAGGTGGCCGAGCAGCTCCCAGGTGCTGACATCCTGCCAGTGGGTGACGCTGCCGTCCGGGGCGACCGTGTCCCGGTCGGCGAACCAGTTCCTCCTGATCCAGTCGCCGGCCCCGACCCCTGTGTCACGGCCGGCCAGCTGCATGACCAGGACGACGGCGCCGGCGAGCACGACGGCGAAGATGCTGACGAACTTGGTCGTCACGAAGAAGGCGTTCAGGCGGGTGCTGGCCCTGGTGCTGATGGAGTTGGCGAGGTTCATGACGGCCATGATGAGGACGGACAGCAGCTTGTGCAGGAGGCTGGCGGCCCTGTCGGTCACGCCGGCGGCGGAGAAGATGCTCTCCACGAAGACGATGCTCAGGATGGCCAGGGTGGCGGGCATGACGGCGACGACCCAGGTCCAGGCAGCGAGGTGGCCGAGGACATCGCCATAGATGTACCTGAGAAAGGGCTGGACTCCTCCCTCGCCGGGGATGGCGGTGCCCAGCTCGGCCATGGTGGCCGCACCGGTCCAGGCCAGGACGCCGCCGACGAGCCACACGGCCAGCGCGGCCCCCGGCGACGGCACGTTGGTGTCGATGGACCCTGGCGACGTGAAGATGCCGCTGCCGATGACGATGCTGGCTATGATGGCGAAGGCGTCCAGCGCGCCCAGGTTCCTGGCGAAGCTCCCTCTCTGGTCGCGAGTCCCGTACGTGCCGTCGTGGCCCCGCGTGCCGGCCAGCAGGGGCCTCTCTGCGCCGTCGCCTGGGGCAGCGGAAGGCATCGTGACCCTTGATTGGTGTTGCGAGATGGTGGTCAGGCTGGGTGCGGTGGGAGGGTGGGTTGTGGTGCGAGCAGCGTGCATGCGACGCAAGCCTGTTGTTTACCTGCCAAGTGTGCAACCCTGTCAGGGTTATCATATCATGGTCCACTAATGCATTCCAGGGGATTGATGGACAGGCCCAACCTATCAGTTTCTGCATTCCCGTAGACTATTTAGCCTGATATCTTTTGACACAGACCTCTCTACATCTTATTCATGACACCTTACCCTGTGGTCGGTGCATCCGTGACCTATGCGGTGTGACCCTGAAGTGAGAAGCCACCGGGTTTGGCGGGTGGGAAGGGGGGGGAAGGGGGGGAGGGGGGGAGGGGGGGCCCTGGATACGGCTATCCATTTTTTTTTTTATAAAAAAAAATATTGGTACTTTGGAGCCAATGAATTGCTTCAGAAAACCATGACGTCTGTCTACATTCCGAATAACTGGGTTGCTGTCGTGTCTGCCAGATGTCGGCTAATGTTATGTTGTGGGGCTGTGATGGTCCAATGCAAGCCAACCCCCCCCCCACCAACCTTGTACGCCAGATTCGAAACCTCAAGCTACCTACTCAAGCAGACCGTACGCAGAATTGTTGCTCTGCAATGCAATCTAGATCGCCCGGAACATTTTCCCTTTCTCATCCGCGCACTGTAAAGCGGTTTGTTCTATTCGCTCCAAGATGCCGCCACTTTTACGTGCTGCAAGGTTGCATGACTGATCAATCATATGCCGATCCCGCCCAGTTCATGCAGTGCAACCTATCAAATCAGATGCCTACAGCTCGACCTCAGTCTTGCCAGGCTGCCCGCCCTGCTCCTCCTCGCCCTCGACATACCCAGCAAGCCTCTCCTTCAGCTCCTCCACGCTGATCTCGCCGCCAGCCGTGGACTCCTCCCCGCCACTGTGGTGTTTGTGAGGCGGGATGAGCACGCTGGCAGGCACGTGGATGACGCCGTTCTTGGCGATGGCGTCCTGCACGGTGATGGGGATGTACCCATTGATCTTGACACGGATGAACCCGCCCCACCTGGCCACGTCAACCGCAATGCTCTTGTCCCCGAGCAGCGTCGGCAGGTCGAGGTGGTAGTGCCCCCGCCCGACGTCGTCTGGTGCCCCGGCCGAGGACGGCGAGTAGTACGCGTCGCTGTACACGGTCTCGTTGGCGACCACGTGGTACTTGAGGATGGCCTTGAGGTACCGGAGGCCCGTCTCCGTGTTGAACAGGAACGCGTTGGCGGCGGGGCCGAGCTTCTGGAAGGCGTGGTTGTCCGGCGCGAAGACGGTCGAGCCCTCCATCACCTGCCCGTGGACAAACGAGGTGAAGTTGGTCTTGTCGAACGCGAGCAGGAGCGTCGAGAACCTGCCGGGGAAGAGGGACAGCTCGCGGCCGACAAAGGGCGGCGGCACCAGGAGGCTCTTGACGGCGTGGATCACGCCGTTCTTGGCTCCCTGTGGCGGCGGCGCCGTGTTAGCATCGCCATCGGGGTAGGGTCTCGGGCGGGGACGACTTACGATGTCGACTGCGACCACCTTGCTATAGAAGTTGACCCTGACACCAGACAGCACCCCAACGCTGGTCCGGAGGCGCTGCGGCTTATCGCCGAGAAGAGGCTCGTCCAGGGCGGTGGGCAGGGTGTGTGTCACGAGTACGCGGCCGGCGGGGTACAGGCCCAGCCCGATGTGGTACTTCAGCACCGACTCGACAAACTCCTTGCTGGGCTTCTTGCCGTGCTTGGGGATATGCTCGAAGGCGCTGTCGACGGGGGCAAAGAGGGTATAGTTGGCCTTGGTGCTGTTGAGCAGCTGCACGATATCCTCATGCTCGCTTACGAGCTCGGCAAACCTGGTCGTGTACTTGCTCTGGCTGATGAGTTGATATATGGTCAGGTCTGACTTCTTGTGCGGGCCGTGGTGCCCGTGGTGCCCGTGGTGCCCGTGATGCCCGTGGTGCCCGTGGTGGGGCCTGTCCCAGGCGTCGAGCTCCTCAAAGGTGCTGGTAGCGTCCTCGTCGAAGAGAGACTCGAAACCCGTCTCGAGCTTCCCCCTGACGGCATCCAAGGTCTCCTCCACGCCGGAGGACAGCGAGTCTACGACATCGTGGGCAATGGGGCCAGCCGAGGGGAACCAGTCCTGCCACGAGCTGTCGTCGTGGTTCGGCTGTTGGGCGTGGACGGGAAGTTGGGAGAAGGTCTCGAGGTCCGGGACGACGAATGCACTGGCGGCCGCAGCCAGCGGGAGAATGGCGGAGGATCTCATTGTGGAGGCTCGACGAGCAGAGCAGTATGGGGTTGGAGGAGGGAAAGAAGCAATGGAAACTGGTCAGGGGAGAGAGCTCGTTAATGCTGTAGGCCCGGGTGGGACAAGCCTACAGCCCGAGCTACAAACCCCTCGGATTACGGAGTACAGTTGCGCGCGATGATCTGACGTGGCCTCAAAACGCACCCGTTGGATCCGGAGAGTCAGTTCTGGCACTCTGATCGTAAGCCTGTCGGGCGCCCAACGCTCGCAAGTATACTTAAGTACACTATACGCATTCGGCAGCTGGGTAGGCGCAAGCGCAACGTGCTTCATGGGCCCCTTTTGCACCGAACCTATCCCATAAGCATCGATGCAATCATGATGATCGCATTGACTCCAGGTAGCAAGCAGTCGTCATCCGTTTCAGTCGTGATGCCATGCGATTGGAGCTCGCCTGGGGTGTGCTGAGCTGCAGTGGCGCCAGCTTGAGCTGCAGCTCCGGGCCCGGTCGATGCCCCGCCCCCGAGGTACATTAGTTCGTTCCCACCTCCTCAACGGCCACCAATGGTTCCGCTCATGGCGTATAGATGCTCACAGGAAGCCAGCTCGGTGAGGGAAGGGCTTTGTACCTAAGGATATGGATATCTGCACAAAACAGGTATGCCATGAATAACATATAATACCATAGGGTATTTACATGTTTCGCTTTACCCTTAAATACTGAGATAAGCTAGTTTGCCATATGTTCACGCATATACTTGGGTTTTTAAGAGGCTCGAGTATCATAGCATTAGTAACTGGTGCCTAGATCCGGGCTCTCTGCGCTCTTGGTGATGGTATCCCTTGGCCTTTTCTGTGCGCAAATTCTCTGTAGATCTCGGGGAGGAAGCTTGCCAGGTTAGTAAACTCCGTCTGGTCATGCAACAGCTGCTCATAGGCAACCTTCTCTATCCCTGCCACACGCTTGACGCCCAGTAGACCACCAATCCAGCTCACGAACACCTTCAGCCCGAAGACGTCCACGTATACCTCATGCGCAAGGTAATATCGGCTCCTGAGCTCCAGCCCGTCCTCGGTCTTCCTCCAGAGGTGAATCATGTCCCCGACCTTCAACGGGAGGCTCTTGTCCCATAGGAGCCCGCACACCGCCGCCTCATACCCTGCCTTCTTGAGCTCCTCCCAGGTGCCGAGGCCAAAGTAGCTGGGCTCCTTGAACTCGATCCGCAGCTCCATATGCCGCGGGCCGATAAACTCGCTGACGGTGTGCGTCGACCCGAGCCACTTATCCCGGTGGGGCACATCCTCTCTCTCGAGTATGGGAAGCGTCCTGCCCGTGCCCGGGTCCCTCTTCGCAACAGGCGTGAACCTGCTCGCCGCCCGCCTCGCGTACGTGGACCTCACGTCGCAGTGGTTATGCGGGTACCACAGCGCGTATCTCTCCCCCTCGACGCTGTGCCACCAGAACCACCAGTCGATCATGTCGCCGGTGCACCCCGGGAACTGCGTCTTGGACGTCACGTAGCCCGTGCCGTCCGGGCAGACGTACCAGCCGTTCTCGACGCTGTGGTCGCCCGGCTCCAGCAGCCTGCCGATCTGTGAGAGGGGTAGCACGTTCTTTTCTGGGTCGGCGATTGGCCTCGGGATGGCGTCGAGCGCCTCGCGGCGGATGTAGAGTGGAGAGTCGTGGAAGTAGTGCGCGTAGGGCTTCCCGGCCATGCGCTGCCGCATTCGCGCGTGTTGCTGCTGTGTGCGGACGGGGTAGTAGGTCACGGGGACCAGCGCCGGGTCTTTTGACCGGTTGTCTCCATCTTGCCGTTTGGCAGTTCCGTGATCCGGCGTGGCAGCCATTTTTGATCTTGGTATCGAGGTCAAGCCCGACAGAAGTGGTTTACATGGAGGTATTTTTCTAGTTTGCACCGGGAATGGTGCTCTTAATTATTGGTCTGAGCATTGGTTGCTGCTGAGGCACCCCCAACTTCAGCAGGTTTGGTCCAAAATTATACTTCCGAGCCATCCGCAAGCAGGAAACACCCCTCTGATCCTCTAACTCTAAACACACATACTCGCTGTGCCGTCGACTCCCATCACTTCGTATCCAGTCAACGTCTCCCCACCCAGTACAAGGAATTAAGCGTGCAACCTACCATAAATTCTTATAACCCTCCTCTCTTTTCTCTAAAATCCCCCGTCCCAATGCCCCTTAGCGCGCCTAGAAGAAGGGCCTCCACGTGCCCGGAGGGCCTTCGCGGAGGGGCTTCCGCTGGGCGCGCCGACGGCCCAGAGGATTGGGGAAGGGCTTAAAGGGTCAGGGGCCCAGATGGTTAAAGCAGAATGCGGGGTAGCTAGTTGATTTATTCCAGAAGTAATTAGGAACTTTGTAATTTTTATAAGGATTTCTATACTGGATAGGCTAATGTTAAAAGCTAGGTGAGCATTCCTGAAAAGCTGGATAGGGTAATATTAACTGCTTTCTGTCTTCAGTTCGGCAACACGCAGCCACTATATTTTCCAACAATATAAACCGCCTTATTCACTCAGGCTCGTTCAATGCTGCAGACATAGTACGCGGCCCTCAGTGCCCCAGCCCTAAGAACGGATAAACGCCTGAGCGATATAATTGAGCCATGAAATTAATAACAAAATATAAACGGCGCTTTAAAGACTCACAGATTCTATTTGGTAAGCCCTATCAGCATATCTACCTAGGTGTCATTTGTTCGAGGCTCTTTGACCGACACTGGCAGCTCCAAGTGTTCCTTCGCTTGGCTCCCCAAGCAAGGACAGCGAAACCAACAACAGAAATAAAACCAAAAGCAACACAGAACAAGAGTGTGACTACTTCTTGGTCCTACCTGAATGAGATTCAGCTGTTTGCATCTCGATATTGTTGGCTTGAAAGGCCGAAAGGGGGAACTTTCAACACTCAATACAGAACATTGTTAGGGCAGAGGTCCCTCGATGTTCGACTGTCTATAAATCAGAATGCTCTTATAGTGTGATAACGTACGAGAAGTCCTTGGATATCCAAACGCCTTATAGCCAATTATGACAATCTAATACGATATCGGTGTACTATGCCTCTCTCGAGCGACATAGCATTGCTCTAACTACGTTAGACTCAGGGCGATTGCATGGGCTGTTCACGGTTGCTACCCACAGGACCCAAAAACTTTATCCGTGACGTTTACACACCTAGACATGGGCGAGTGGTATATTGATTCAAGGCACCCGTTTCGGTCGCCGCTGACATCGGTTCCACCGGTAGTACCCGGTTACCGATCCTCAACTCGGCCAACGACAAATTGCGCGTGATCCTGAATCAGCCGTCAGTTGTAGCCGCCGGTTATGGACGACAGGGAGCATTTTACTGTGTATTCCTCCACTCGAGCGCTCTTTACGGGGGTCCTGAGCCCGATGGAATGACCGGATATTCTCGATACACAACCAAGCTTCGGCCGCCAAGGGCGCCGAGTACGCCGAGGCTGCCGAGACCGCGAGCACTCCCTCCGTGGTAGCAATCCGGTAGCTGAATCTGTGGTAGTATAACCCCTGGGGCATGCTTCGCTTTTCTCCTCAGCGGTGATGCCCCTGTGTTTGGGAGAATTTGGACAGAGTTATCATCATGGAGCTCGCCCACTTGGCAGCGGTCGAGAGGGCCGTCCCTCCGCGTTGGCACTTTATTTGTAGTAGATCTCATTAGAACCTACGCTTGGCTCTGATACGCAAGTGCGCAGCCAAACCAACTCAGCAGTCGTGTTCCCTCCGTGGCAGTCATGGGCGAGGAGAGATGATCCCGTCAACTAGAGACCTATATAAACACTACCGCTGCCATGAGACAACTTCCAATATGCTGACAAGCAACCACGGATAACTCACCAGTACTATAGGAATTGATAGATTTTCCACCATGTTCTCGAAAACTATCACAATCGCCCTCCTCGCGGCTGCGGTCGAGGCCCAGCAGGCCGGCACCCTCCAATCCGAGACGCACCCCCGGATCACCTGGCAGAACTGCGCCTCCGGGTCTTGCACGAACACCAACGCCGAGGTCGTCATCGACGCCAACTGGCGATGGGTACACACCGTCGGGGGCAGCGAGGGCTGCTACGAGGGTAACGCGTGGACCAACGTCTGCACCACCGCCGAGGAGTGCGCCGAGGGCTGCGCAGTTGAGGGTGCCGACTACACCGGGACATACGGCGCCTCGACCAGCGGCGACGCCCTGACGCTCAAGTTTGTCACTGAGCACCAGTACGGCAAGAACGTCGGCTCGCGGTTCTACCTGATGAACGGCGCCGACAAGTACCAGATGTTCAACCTCTTGGGCAACGAGTTCGCCTTTGACGTCGACCTGTCCACCGTTGAGTGTGGCCTCAACTCGGCCTTATACTTCGTAGCTATGGAGGAAGACGGCGGTGTCGCCTCGTTCCCAAGCAACTCTGCGGGTGCCAAGTACGGTACTGGTTACTGTGATTCGTAAGCAACTCTTGGATATGTTTTTTCTCTTTGAAAAGCTACTCCCCTTCTCTGGCCTGTGCCTCAGGGTCGTGGGCATACTGCGCCCCGCCCCCCTCTACGTTCGAATGAAACTTGTTACTTGATTATCTAGTAGCTGACTCCCGGCGCTTCAGACAATGTGCGCGCGATCTCAAGTTCGTCGGTGGAAAGGCCAACGTTGAGGGCTGGCAATCATCCTCCAGTGACCCCAACTCGGGCATAGGTCCATTTGGTAAGCAGCTCCTGGAGACAGTATTAACCCGCTTCGGAGCACTATGTCTCAACAGCCATGCCATCCTGTGTCCTGTTTCACGCTGTGTTTGACAAATGAAACTTCTTATTCGGTTCTTTGAAAGCTGACTCCCAATACCAGGCGCATGCTGCGCGGAAATCGACGTTTGGTAAGTACAGCAGGGTCACTGAGAGACGGAATGATGTGGCTAACTTTATGAACAGGGAGTCCAACTCGCACTCTTTCGCCCTGACTCCTCACGCGTGTGAGAACAACGAGTACCACGTCTGCGAGACTAATGAGTGCGGAGGTACCTACTCCGAGGACCGCTTTGCTGGCGGCTGCGATGCCAACGGCTGCGACTATAACCCATACCGCCTGGGTAATACCGACTTCTACGGCGCGGGTAAGGTTGTCGACACAACCAAGAAGTTCACGTAAGTTCCGCAACGGAGAAGAAGCCCATTGGTACGCGGGGCACCAGACATGGGACTGACCTTTGCTCGTCAGTGTCGTCACCCGCTTCAGCCAGAACAAGCTTACCCAGTTCTTCATCCAAGACGGCAAGACGATCGAGATGCCAGCTCCCAAATACGAGGTCAGTTATAGGGATGGATATGCTTCCAGAGCGAAGTCGTCCAGTAGTTCTAACGTATTCCATGCAGGGCATCTCCGACACTGCGGACATCACCCCGGAGTATTGCTCCAACCAGCACACCGTCTTCGATGAGTTCAACCGCTTCGAGGAGGTTGGCGGCTTCCCCAGGCTCAACGAGGCCCTCGCCCTTCCCATGGTTCTGGTCATGTCCATCTGGAACGACGTAAGTTTCATTCCTTCACCTCACCGTGCGACCTAGCAGAGTCCTCGTTCTGACTATATGGATCCACAGCACCACTCCAACATGCTGTGGCTCGACTCTACCTACCCACCCGAGAAGGCGGGTCTGCCTGGCTCAGCTCGTGGCGATTGCCCAACGGACTCCGGAGTCCCATCCGAGACCGAGGCCCAGTTTCCCAACGCGTAAGTCATGTATCCCCATTACACCAAGTCACTATCATAATCACTAACAACCATCACAGCCAGGTTGTCTGGTCCAACATTCGCTTTGGACCTATCGGCTCTACCTACGATGGTCCTGCCTAAACGAACCCCTGAGATTGCGCAAAAGACGGGCTTTCGATTTCATGTACATTCTCCAGAAGTCGCCGTAGAGGGATTCCCGTTGGGTCCAACTCTCTAGTGGCCTTCTTTACATATCACATCTTGTCTTGGACTATCTGGGACGGTGGTTCTGGGAAACTGCAAAGCATTTAGATCCGTAAAAGGTGTTGCCCCAAAGATTAAGTAGTCCTACGGAGATACTCGTCAATTTCGACTGGATTTCTTGACACTAGGCACGGGATTGAACCTCATCTCGTGGAATTTTAGATGCATAAATCGCACTGCACGCATCACTGCCCGTCTGGTGGCAGCACAATACATATTATTCAACTCTGGCGGACCATGGATGCAAGTGCCAAATTCCTACTACCTACTAGTAGCCAGAGGGCTAGCTGCAGAAGCAGTGTTACTGCAAATCAAAAATGACCCGACCGGACTAAATGCACTCACTCAGCGACACAAGACGTGTGCTACGAGCTGAGTACAACCGAGTAGATGATTTCATGCTAGTATCGCAAGTGCATCTTGAAATGACTGCTCGGTTGTTTACATGCACAGCATGCCACCTTTGGGTAAAGCTTCGAAACGGGGAGATGCGGTTTAGACCCCTTGGGCTTATCTCCGGTAGCATTACTAAACCCTCTGGCGCAATGACCACTGGAGTTGACGACTTCGGCCCCGCAATGCGTATCAAGCACTGCCGCTGCCGCTGCCGCTGCACTGCCGCTGTCCCGACGCTGACGTTAATAAGGTTTGTTCTCGACTTCGATGCATCTCAAATCCCACGGTATCAACCTAGAAAGTTGTCTTGGCCACCATCTCGTTCTCTGTAACCGCATTTGCCAAGCCCTGCAATCCACGAGACCACGCACCATGACAATCATTCGGTCCGGCCAGCAGCCCCCAAACAAAACGCTCAGGGGCCACAAGCTCCTCGCCGGCCTGCCAACGTTCAAGCCATCCAAGGAGGATGTCGACGAGCTAAAGAGCCGCTACCCAGGCTTGGAGGTCCAGGTCAGCAGCGGCGTCAAAGATGTCACGAAGGAGGAGTGGAAGGACGTGACGATCCTCGTGACGGGGTACTCCCGGGAGGGCCTGCCCGACAAGGACGACGTCCCGAACCTCGAATACGTCCAGCTGTCATCCGCTGGCGCAAACCTGGTGGTGTCGGACCCATTATACAAGGATACGGACATAGCTTTCTGCACTGCAAATGGCGTTCACGGGTGAGCCTACTAGTATTATACTATTACACCAAGTGTTACACAGCGCGGCAGCTGACAGTTGATGCATCCAGACCGCAGATATCTGAGTGGATCATTGCCACATACTTGGGCTTTCAACATCATCGTAAGTCATCAAATCCTGCCGTCGATCTTGTTCGCAACCACCTAAGCGTGCTTAAGTGACGTCCTATCTGGACAAACAAAGAGCCGGCAAATGGGACAGGAGCAGTGAGCCAACGTATGATGCTGTCAAGAAGAGAGTGTAAGTAGACATCGAAGCCAGCAGAACTCTCCACCCCCTCCCCCCTGACCACAATATAGTGGTATCCTCGGCTACGGCGCGATCGGAAGGCAAACCGCCCGTGTGGCCACAGCCCTAGGGATGGAAGTCCACGCCTACACCCTCCACGAGCGCAAGACCCCGGAATCGAAGAGGGACGAGACGTACCACCCCCCGGGGCTCGGGGATCCGGAGGGCAAGTTCCCGTCCAGGTGGTACTTCGGCGAGACCACGGAGCAGCTGCACGAGTTCCTCGGCTCCGGGCTGGACCTGCTCGTCATCGCCATGCCTCTGACGGAGAAGACGACGGGCCTCATCTCGGCGCCCGAATTCAAGGTGCTCTCGGAGAAACGGACCTTCGTTTCCAACATCGCCCGTGGCCCCATCGTCAACACGGAGGACCTGATCGAGGCCCTCGACAAGGGGCTTATCCGCGGTGCTGCGCTGGACGTCACGGACCCGGAGCCTCTTCCTGAGGGGCACCCTCTGTGGAGCGCGAAGAACGTTGTCATCACCCCTCATATCAGCGCTGCTTCAGAAAGCTACTTTGAGCGGGTCTGGGCGATTGTGAAGCTGAATCTGCAGCGGCTGAGTCAGGGCAAGGAGCTTACCAACAAGGTCAACCGGAAGGAGGGTTACTGATGGTGAAATGGCCACCTGACTAAATAATGATCGTTTGGCCCCGTGAGTACACTGTTCGGGATGAGTGGTTCACTATACTATAAGAATAGTGTTCGTATTTTATTAGATTTTTCTTCAGGGTGCAGGAAAATGGTTCATGGTCCGATATAGTATGCCATAGATGACATATTAAATACAGCAAAGCTTTTGTTCCCTTGGCTGCAGAAAATCCCATCAACTGTCCCAGCAATATGATTCAAACTACTCGCCGCTCGGCCCTGGGTCAGTAACCGTTGACTCTGTGGCACCAAAGGTCAGTTTCAGGCCATCTCCTTGCCCGAAAAATCTAGTTCTTCGTTCGACTCACTTCTTGAATCCCCCTGCTCAGGACCCAATGCTTCTTGGGAGTTCGAGCCCTCGGTCTTCTTTTCTTCAGGCTTAGGGTCCGAGGATCCCCGTCCTGGGCCGGTGTCCTTCTCCTCCTCTGGATTCTCATGCAATGTTGACGACCGCTTGTTTCTCCGCAAGTCGTCCCTGGCCCTCTCCCTACCTCCATCAGATGGCTTCTCAGAGATAGTCGGTATTGGCATCCGGCTGTGAGTATTGGTCTCGGTACCCATGGCCCCTATAGAATGCGGTCGCGAGCGCAGCCCAGCAGCAGGAGGTGATATTTCCGGGATCGAACGACCTCTGTCGGCGACTTCGCCGCGTACCACACGGTGATATTTGCTGCTAAGTGGATCACCTGGGTAGCTGCGGGGAGCTTCGCTCGTTGTTCGAACTGGCCGAGGTCGTCCATCAGCGTCGATGACGAGGGAAGGGCGTTTTGTTGGTGCTCCTGGCTGTTCCCCGCGAGAGGGTGCAACAGGGCTGTCTCGCCAAGAAGTACGCCTTCCCGGCGGATGGATATCATCATAGACCTGCGTTGACGATGGCCGAGAGCGTGGCCTTGGTGAGACGGTGTGTGCACTACTTGGACCTGGGTCGATGATGACCCTTCTGTGGTCTCGCTTCCTCCCCAACTCGTCTAATTCGTCCCAGACCCCTACGGAGTCATAAATAGACTGCCTCGGACTGGCATATCTGCTTGACGAAGGAGGCCTTGCCAGAGATGGTCGGCTTGCGATCCTTTTATTCTGCTCCTTTGATTGAAGCTCGCTATTATCCCGAGGCCGATCACTTGTGCCAACGATGACCCCCGGTCCTCGGGCCTCACTGGTGCCTCTACCAGAGGCAGCCGGCTTAGTTCCGCCAAGCTGGCCATCTACCTCGTCTGGCTCAGCAGTCAGATGACAGTTCTGTTCATCGGGATAGGTGTGACTTTGTTCGGGATTGGGCTCCTGTTCTTGCATCAGTAATGTAATAGACCTCTTCATGGCTTCAGTGGGTTTCGTACCTGATTCTCCATAGACTTTCTCCGATTGCTCTCTCGGTCTTGATCAGATTCTGAGATTGGAGATGCAGGCAGCCTAATAATAGGACTCCCGGCCATATCCACATCGGGAGATCTGGTCTTATCGACCCCACAATATAGAATTAGGTCAGTGCAGGTGTTTTTCTGGGCGATACCAGTACCATCCTCATGGTTTCCGTTGCCCCCGCTCAGGCGTGATTCACTCCTAAGCTCCCCTAAACTTCTCACCCTTCTCCCATTGGCCCTTGCCTCTTCTACCTTGTTCCTTGGCTTCGTCCTCACCGAGGTGTCATTACTGGAGTCATCGTCGTCCCGTGAAACCGAATTATCGCTCGAGGAGTCCTCCGAAGAGGAAGATGACGCCTCAAATCTGCTCCGTCTCCTGCTTCGCAGCAACCTCTTGTGAGTATATGCCACGCGTCTGAGCCTCTCCGCTTGGTCGCGCACAGATAGGTCGAGCCGCTCGAGCCGCTCTCGAGTCTCTCTGTCTTGTTGTGCTCTAGCTTCGACTTCCTGCTTCCTTTTCTCTTGTTCGAGCTCCTTCTCCAGCCGCTCCATCTCCATGCTTTTCCTTTTCGTCTCTTCCATATGCTTCTTTCTAAGCTCCTCGTGCTCCCGCAAACGCCGCTCCGCCAGTTCAAGCCGCTCCCGTATCTTTCGGTCATGTTCGTTTCTAAATTCACGATCATGTCTCTCCTTTGCCGCCTTCAGTTCCTCTTTCTCTTTATCCAAAGCATGCTCTCGTTTTCTCACCCTTTCCTCTACAGCTAGAAAGAGTTCCTCTTCGGCTCTTCTCTCCCGTGCTTCTGTAGCTCGAGCAATTACTTCTCGTTCTTCTTCATCTTGTCTCCTCTCCCTCCCCTCTCTATATCGAGAGTAATCTCTTCCAGAACTAGGCCCATGGACATCAGGCCTCAAACATGGCATGCTGCTTCGATTGTAACGCCCTTGGACTGGGAGTTCTGAGGGCAGGCTTGTGGCTTGGTGGGTATGGGTAGTCCGCGGTGCATAAACACCGGCGTGTGGGTGTTGTTTGAGCTCGGTATTCTCCAACGTGAAAATCTGAGCCTGACTCGTGATACCTGTGTTGATGTAGAAACTGGCCGGAACCCGTAGCCCAGCCATGCTTCTGGGGCCTTGGAGGCTTCGTTTTACGGCCCTCTCGATGAAATCTCGAGCCCAGTAAATCATCCAATGGCGCATGTCATGAGGACCCCCACACTCGTCAGTCTGTTCAAGTTCCTCAAGCAATTTCTCCTTGCTCGGCCTGTCATGACAGACCATATAGCTTGGCAACAACGTCTCAAGGTGTCCCTCTTTGTCACCCTGCACCGACCTTTGCAGTCGCGCAAGTTCTTGGAACAGCTGGGTCGGGTCCTGAGACTGGAAAATGAGCAGCTTGTAACATGCAACCTGGGCATGGTAGTCCTTCAGTTTCTTTGCCAAATTCAGTGCCAAGTGGATTGGCTCCGGAAATCCTAGAGGCACTTCTGTTATTGCCCATCCTGGATTTTCGGTATGCCGGGGGACATAAATCCCGGGCAAAGAACAGCCGTCAGTGCTCCACACCATTCCTGGAAATCCATGAAGGTGAGTCTTGGAGGCCGTCCACAGACCGTCGTCACCCCTCTCGTCAGACACAGCGTCGGCGGCATTTGTAAGGATCCAGCGGATAAAGGATCGACTTCTCATCGCGGCAGGAGAGTGGGCTATGATGGCTTCGGCGCGGGATTTTATCTCGTCCGGGAAATTGGACCGGAGTTGGGACGGCTCCAAAAGAATATCCAGCAGAGCCAAATTAGTCGATTCATCCCCCTCCTCTATTATCCAGTCGTCGATCATTGACCGTTTGATGTCATCTGTCCCAAAGAACAGACTCTGGTCTGAATCGGAGAATGCTGCTGCAGCTGCCACATAAACATCTTTGAAGTCCCATATACGGCCCTGGGCAAGCAAGTCTTTGAATAAAGTCGGCCAGGCTACCCACTTCTTAGCATTTTCTAGAAGATCAAAGTCAAACCATTCAGGGAGTACGCGTTTAAGGTATGCACATAAATGCAGAGTCAGCTTCACCACCTGTATCTGCAGCATTCGTCAGCAACTCGCAGTCACCAATGGGGTAATGAAAAAAATAAAGTAATACCTCCGTCGACCCATTAGTCCCTGGCATACGGAATTCTTGGATTGTATGCAAAGCCTCAGTCCACGCATCTTGATATAACCCTTTGCTGTGTATGGTAGACGTGGCCTTCAGGAGTCTCCAGTTGTGGTAGAGGAGCTGGAGCTCATTATAAGCGAGATCCCTTCTTGTGTCTTGCGTTTGTAGTGGCCTATCTGGGTTTGAGGCCTGATCAATCTCAAGAGGATCTCTTTCGTCGCCGTAGTACCTCCAAGCGTTATCTGCTGATCTTGAGCGTGAGCGTCTCCTTACGAGTCGCCTATCGGACTCAAATCTTGCGTGACGCTCTTGCCGGCCGCTTGCCACCGGGCTTCGAGATCGAGATCGAACTCTGGTCTCCCGCCGTCTTTCTCGCGACCGAGATCGAGATCGAGAACGGGACCGGGACCTGGATTGAGGATGAACTCTTATTGTGGTTGGTCTCAGGTCTCTCACAGCCGTGACATCCTCAGGAAATCCAGACAGTCGGCGATTCCCCTTACCGAAGACAGCCTCAGGGTTTAGTCGTTCGAAGGCAAGGTAATCGCCCTTCTCCAACAACATCTGTGCGTATTGGACGAACACGTACGGATTGTTCAAGTACGCCTCCAGATTATCCTTGAAGTAATCCTCTGCCGCGCCGAAATTGCCCAGCCTCTGCAGCCGGCAGAATTCCTCCAACTCCGCGTCATAATCATCTATGATGGGAAGCTCAAGATGAACACTTGCGTCCTGAGGATGGTTAACATCGAAGACGGTCTGAAAGAGGCCAGGAACGTGTTGCGACCCAGTTTCCATTTTCGGGGCGGAATCGCGCTCTTCTCTGATGCGCAGCTCCTCCAACTTGCGCCTTAAGCGCGCCATTTCGTACCTCTCCGCTTTCTCTCTTTGCAAATTTGCCATACGACGATCATAATCGTTGTGGACAGGGCTGGGAGACCGCGGTCTTAGTTGCCACCTATCGTCATAATGATCGCGTGCTTGATAGCCAGCTGGCCTGCCTGGTCTGTCATAGACATCGGAAACATCATACCGGGGCTTGGGATCATTCTGTTGGAAATAGGGGGGTGTATAGTTGTCCCGCTCATCACTCCTCAACCTTGATGAACGCCGAACAGGCTTGTAATATGGGACCCCAGGTACGTAATGATTACCACGGCCTATGTCGGTTGTCTCACTCGAAACCCTTAATCTAGAGTTCGCTGGCATAGTGTCGCATTTATGCTGTAGATTGGATAAATACGCCGTATCGTCTGTCGTATGTGAGTGTTTTTTTCGATCAAGCATTTGCCGGAGCAAAGGAAGGCAGATACTGTCTTTTTTGACCAGCTCATGGCTGAAATTAGCGCAGGTTGCCCTCGAGTCCAAGACTTTTCAGCATTTTGAATTGGTGGCGGTGCTGCTTGTTGCATCGACTAGTCCAGAAATAGTTACTTATGGTGGGACAGCGTCTTCAGCTGAGGGTCAGCCACCAAGGATGATTGGAAATCCTTCATCAATAGACCAGAGTAAGCGGCGTATCTTGGAGCATTCGGATCATGAACCCTGGCCTTTTAGTGGCTGTGCCCTCTCACGCGCCCGAGGGGTCACCGGGGCTTTTAATGGACCTTGAGACCCGAGGCCTCTGCTGGTCCGTTGAAGGTGCTTGCAAAAAACACCTACTAAGTGTACTCTGACGATACCGAATGTGCCCAAATGGCAGCAGTCCTAGCCGAAGGTGTGTGGAATCGCAAAGCTGGCCGGTACGATTATAACCGGTTCGACCATATTGCCTCGACGAGTGCTTCAGTGGCATGTGAGTTGATGCCTCGTTGTGTAGTCCTTATATAGCTGAGGCAGCCAGCTGAGGCAGCTAGCTGACCCAATTCCCAGACCAGTCGATCGGGAAGGTCGACGTCAATTGTCGATTCCTCTTTAGAAAATCTCAATGGGGGGCACTTGGACCTGCTGAAAATGCCGCCGGCATTATCTACATGGAACTGGATTTTGATCAGCCACCAGACTGTGCATTAGAATCGGCAACCATTCAGTTGACCTTGGACGAAGACGATCAGGGCCTGGATCCGTACCGTGTCGACAGCTTGCCACCCTCGGAATGTCCAATCTTGATTACCGACTACTACGGACCTAACCAGATCGTGGGCACTTCGAAGAAAGTCTTGATCAGGAAATCGCTCAAGGTCGAGCCGTCGGTGAACGTGCTAGGCAACGGAGGCACCTTGGGCGGGATCACATCCGAGAAGGCATTTGAGCACGAGAGTCGATGGACGTTCCGGAGTTATAGAGTCCCTGAACACAGAACTAGTGGCAAAAGATGGGGGCATAGAATTTTGAGGTGGGAGATGACAGAGAACGACATCGAAAAGTCGACCCGCAGCAACAAAGTTTACACCGCCTTCGCATACGAGCACAGTGGGCAGCCATTCTTGATGAAAATTGCAATCTCGGGAAAGCTCAGGAAGCGAAGCGATCAACTCAAAGCTAGTATGAAGAAGTTTGGTCCCAGAGCCCGGAAGCAGGAGGATATCTCCACGACATTGATCGGTGCTTACCTCGGCCACAGAAGACCGCTGGATGAGCTTGCCAAGGGTTTGGCCAGCGCTATGGAGATGCAGAACTGCATGTCGTCGCCGCCTGTAGTTCACGATGCGCAGCCAGCTTCATTCCGGCAGATCCCACATGACGGAACTTCGTCGACAGATCTGGCCCTGGAATCTACAGCAACGACAGACCAACCCTGCATAGAAGGGACGACTCCACGGCCTGGGCTGATGTTGAACGGCCAGACACTCAATATGTTGGAGGACACGCCAACAACAGTATTACAGGACCGCACTGCACCGACGCTAGAGAACCTCGCTCGGGTCGACGAGTATTTCAGAGCGCCAGTCCGACATGATGTGATCAGAGGGGACATATCTGAGGCCTCAGGTCACTCTTCGGCAACCACACTGGTGGCCAGCCAATCTGAGATATCCCAGCCACAATTACAACCAGAGATGGAGACCTTGGACGAAAGTCGGAACTCGACGGCAGCGATAACGAAGAAAGTTGACGAAGATGCATTGAAAAGAGTCATGGAGGTTGCTTTTTTACGTGTGTTGATCCAGTTTTTGATTGGCTTTATGGACCTTTTTGGGGCTGGGATGCCTCTGGCAACAGAAAAGGGAAGTGAGAAAGAGAGGGAAAAGAATAATCCCCCAAAATACGTGAAAAAGGAAAAAGGAGGGGGGGTTGTGGCCTGATATGTCTGGATGCATTGAAAAGCATTGATGTCTGGTCTCACGGTGAGGCAATTTTATCAGTGATCTTTCAGGGAAACATTGATCACGTCCGTAGATGAATGTCGTCCACTGGCGAAGCAACTCTTGCACTCATGATGTGTTGATACAGCCTTATGTGTGTCAATCCAAATTGTGTTACGTCAAGATAGGTTCTGACATTAGAAGCCATAGCACAAGGCTTAAATCTTGACCTGGTTCCATAAGAGAGGTCCTCTGTGAAATGTGGCAGAGAGCTGTGGCCGAGTAATCACACTACTTCCACCACATGCCTTCTTCCTTTAATACAACAAAAATATATCTAACTAATTCCATACCTTTCACGGATTAAGGACGAAACCAACTAAACCAGCTAAGCAGTTCTATCGATGTCAAGGGGGCCCACATTGGCCCAGTGTGGCGCGGGGACCACCTGGTGGGTCGGTCATGCAGACTTTTCTGCCCTGCCTTAACCAATATAAGACCAGAGCCAAACTCCGCTGACATCTCAACATCAGGTCCGGTGGTGTAGTTGGTCATCACGTTAGTCTAACATTAAATATGACTCATTTCCAGCTTGGAAAAGAAGTTAATGTGAGCACTAAAGGTCCCCGGTTCAAGCCCGGGCCAGATCAACATGTTGAAGTATTATTTTGCCCTCTTTTGTCCTGTCACTGGGGTGACTTCCATTTTCCCGTTTCGTTGTAGGCGTGTCTATGCTGCTGCATTATGCACTTCCGATGGCCTATCATGTCATTAATGTTCCTTGGTAGTGTAGAATCACAGAGTCTGATAAATTACAGATACGAGCCAGTCATAAGCTTCAAATAGAATAAATCCCTCACGGCTAATGCTTAACCAATTCTCACCATCGTCAACCTTTGCGGCCTTCACGGGTGCTGCGTTTTTGGAGCCTTCAATATGTTGAGGATAGCAGTAAGGGCGAACTCTCCCAATTGTTTGTGCCATTAGGGATCTGTCGAAAGAAACAGATATCACTGATCAAGAAGCCAAAACAAAGCAAAATCATCGCAAGCCAGCCCTCCCCTGACCTTGGAAAATACATAGGTAGGATAAGCTCTGACTGACGAGACACAAAAGCACTGACACAAGCACATACACATATACACACATTGCCTCCCTGGCTTTAACAGAAAAGAGACCACAAAATATGTTCGCTATTGTCTCGCAAAGGGGAAATATATCCTTGAACCGGGGCTGTTCACCTTCCATCCCCATGTCTTCCGTCTTCCCTTTCCCCACACCGCGCTATGCCTTCCTGTCCTTTCCGTAATGCAATGTGTATATAAGTAGACCACATAATATTCATCTATGCCTGTGTCCACTGTGACTGACTGGTTGCCTTTTCTTGACTTTAATCAAAGTCCGATAAAGATAAACAACCCACCCCCCCCCCAAAAAGCCTTTACCATGTCTTGTCCCGGCGCTCCCGTACAAGTTCCCCCGTTCTAGGTAGTAAAAAAAAAGAAAGAAAGAAAAAAGGGAGGCCGCCGTGGCCCAGGCCCATGAACTTTTCCGTGCCCACCTCGGGGTCGCCACACGCTGGCTAATGGGATAGAGAAGTGAAAGGGGGGAGATCCAGTAAATGGGAGATATATCCTCCACTGTAGAAACGCCACTTTTCATGTATTTATCCCCCAGGCTTTATGATAAAGACTCTCCCGAGTCCCACCACCTAGTAATGAACTTCAAAGGATAAGAGGTTGTTCCAACCAAACATGTGATTTGTGGATTTTGCTTTCAGATGGAGAAACTCTTTGTTTTTTCAATGAAGGATTCTTCCAGCTCCGTTGCCTTCTACCGCCAAAGTAGATCGCGCCAGAACCAAAAAGAACCATTTCGAATGACTGGCTTGACAGATACACAACTCGCAACAGACACACACACAGACACACACGCACGCACATGCCGGCACACACTCCTTCTAAAGGGGCCCCCTTCGCTTTCCGTTCTGCCGTAAAATGTATCAACCCGCAATTCCCTTGAACCAGATCCAGAACACCGGGAGATTTGAACTTCCACTTTCAAGACAAACCAAACAAAACGCGAGATTCCAACACCGGGTCGGCCCCAGCACACACCCGACGACTTGGTACAGACGGGGGACGGTGCGCTTTACCGGCCCGAGAAGTCCGAGGACTCGGGCAGGACCTTCTTGTCCTTCCTCGCCTTGATGGCCACTTCTGCCATAAGGTGCATGTGGTCTGAGGGGAAGTGGTATGTGGGGAATCCGGGCACCCGCTTCAGGTATTCCATGTCTGGCGGCCCCAGCAGGGAGACCACCTCCAGCGAGTTGCTCGAGTACCAGATGTAGTCGATGACGCCTTCGAACGTGGGCACGTAGTTCGTGAACGGCATCTGGTCTGCCGAGTGCATGAGCTGAGAGTAAGACGAGCGGAGGTTGAAAGGATGCTCGATGCCGTCCCGTGTGAAGTTTCCGTATTGCCTGTCGCCAAAGTCTGGGTGATTTGGCTCCACTCGTCCCTTCGACAGGAGCTCATAGACCGAACTGTCGTAGGTGGAGTTGTAGTCGCCGCAAACGAAGAGCGGGATGTCCGTGTTGTTCCGGTATTCCTGAGACGGCGCAGGCTCGGGCATCACCTCGCGTTCTTCGCCCTCGGGAGCGAGCTGGATAAACTTCTTGTCTCGGCACGCCGGCCACCGCGCATACTTCTCGGCATGCTTAGTGACGCTGTCTATCAAGATGGCCGTCTGGATAAGCTTGACATCGGCGAGCTCTGGTTCCCAGGCAAGATGGGCGTTGGCCACAATCATCCGCGACCCTGTCTGCCGGCTTTCGAAGAAGCATATCATCCCTATGTTGTCCTTAGGCATAACACGGTTGAAGATGTCATGCTGGGTCTTCATATCTGGCCGATTAATCGCTATGTTCTGGAAATCGATCATCTGTTTGTCCAGCAGGATGTACTTCTTGGCCTTGTAAAAGACTGCGCACCCGTCCACTGCGTTGGCCTCCTTGCCACCCATTATCTTGGCCTTGGAACGGGAGAACTGCACACCCTTGTAGCCATCGGCAGCCAGCTCCGGGCTGAAGACCTCGTTCATTGCATCGACCGAGACTTCCTGCAGGCAGACAAAGTCGGCGTCCCGCTCGCGGATTTCTTGCAGTATGGCATCCTTCCGATACTCCCAAGATAAAGCCCCGGTCGGTGTGTATCCATACATGGTCGTCGTCGAATACTTTTCGCAGAGGATATTCCATGTCAAGATTTTGATACGCTCCAGGTTTGGGGGACTGTCGGGGTTGAGTACAATGACAGGTCTGGGGTTCGGAGGAAGAGGTACTGTTTCCTCTGCGTCAGCAAGCTATTGCGCGAACAACTGGGATCACAACACTGCGCCTTACCAGGGGCTTGTTCGCGGAGAAGGCTGATGAGGCTCTTTGTGCCCTTCTCAATGATCTCCTGCTTTAAGTCGTGTTCGAGGGGGTTGCCTTCGATGCCTAGCATCTCCAAGTTGAACAAGTGCCCCAATTCGTATGGAAGCGACCGGATCTGGTTGTCAAACAGGTACAGATGCTTCAGCGAGGTGCACATGCCAATCTCGGGCGGGATCTCGTGGATTTGGTTGTGCGATAAGTCGAGCAACGTAAGGCACCTGAGTTGGCCGAACTCCTCGGGGATCCGCGTCAGGTTATTCGAGGCCAGGTACAGTTCCTTGAGGAAGCTGTAGTTAAAGCACGGCGTCGCTAGGTTGCGCAAACCCTGGCCGCTCATGTCGAGGTTGAACCAGTCCTGCCGCTCATCCGTCTTCTCGACCATGTGAGGCCGCCTAACTCCGGCATCGTCGTCGCCATCCACCTGGTTCGTAGTTGACGTTGCTGTGATGGATGGGCCGATGCCCCTGTTCTCTGCTGCCTTGAGGCGAGCAAAGTAGTGTCCTTGGTGCTGGTCAACCACTGCCGCGTGTGCTCTCTGTGAGTCCTTGTGCGCCCTGAGCTGCGCTGCCCACTCGTCGTTGATCTGCTGTGCCTGGCCGCCTCTTGTTGTACCGGGGTGACCGTTGGGGACGTTGCTATTGGAGTATGGGCTTGCGTTTGGCATCACGCCGCTCGAGTAGCCGGAAGTGTGGCCCATGGAGCCAGAATGGCCCGAGTGGTCGGGCTGCATCCCCTGGTGGTGCGAGGCATGGCCGTACTGGTGTGAGGGATTGGAGGGGTGGTTGTAGAGCATGGGCATGCCGCGCGACGAGGCGGACGGCCCGCCATTGAGGCGAGAGTTGGGCCCCGGCTGGTGGCCCGAGTTGTACATGCCTTGGGAGGAGCGGGCGTGGGCACCGAGGTCTGGGGACTTGGACGCGGGGCGCGAGCTTGGGGAGACGTGGCTGAGGAGGGTGTTCAGGAGGGTTTGGTTCGCGAGCGGGTTTTTCGGTGTGGGCTGTACGTAGATGAGGTTGCCAAGGTGCTGCTGGAGATACTGATAACCATCTGCCATTTAGCTACCATAGGTGGGCGCCGAGGGAGAGGCCGGGCACGGGCAGGAACGGTCGGGCGCGAGGCGGGTGCTGAAGATAGCTCGGGAGGGCATGCGATGTGTCGGACTCGGACTCGGATTCGAAGGAGCAACGTCGGGATCGGTGTCGGCGCATGGGAGACTGGACGTGTCGGGGCTCCAGCATAGAAGCTCGCTGGCGAGAGAAGGAGCGAGGCTGCGAGGCCGGTGGTCGATGTTGTCCTCGAGGTCAAGTCCCCGTCCACCCTTGCGGGATCGAGGGCAGCGGCCGGGCGAGATCTGTATCGGTATCGGCCGAGGGAGCCAGCGTGTCTGTCACAGCTGACTCGTTGTCACCGAAGGAAGCAGCACAGCAGGGGGGTGGCAGTCGGTGGGCCAATGCAAAAGGCGCAAACGGCTGCTGGCAATGGGTGTTGGTTTTTGTATGTTTTCTGCTCTGATCGCGCCGGTAGTCGATTCACACACTCTGTCTCTGTGCGGGTACAGGTGGTTGTCAGCTTCGGTCAAGGCTCAGTTTCAGCTCCCAACTGAGGCTATTGGGCATGAGTAAGTGCTTGGAGATGGGCTGGTGGTTGGGCTGCGCTGGGCTGTGGTATCTGTTTGGGTTGGATGGGTGGATAGAAGGGGGAGGTGAATCAGCCAGCCAGTCAGTCCCTGGGTGGTTGTACAGCGGGTGATGGGTTGCTGGTGATGGGCGGTGACTGGGCCAGAACTTGGGAATCAGCACTCACCTCTATAGTGAATGTCTGCACAGGTGGACAATGCAGTATGAGATGGTCAATGGATACTTTGGATTGCGATAGATATAAGCTTCTTGTGGTTTTGCCTTGGTCTGTCCGGCTCTGCCCATGTCTCAACATGGGCCGTTAGTAAAGTAGCCTAGACCAGACCACTTCAGAGTCCAGCAGCAGAGGGCCCGAGCTCCAGGCCCGCCACGTGACGCTTACGTAATCGCCCGTCGGGCCACTTCAGCCTCCATTCCTCCCTGTATCAATCCATCCATCCATCCAGCCAGCCAGCCCAGCCTTCACTCCACCTCTGACAGGTCTTCAGGGATGTTGCCAGAGTATGCCTGTTGCTATAGACACTATACTACTTCAGAATAGGGGCTACCATGTCTACTCCACCCTGAGACCTGCTCACGCGGTACTGGTTTTGTTCAAGTCATCTGGACCCAGAAAACAAGAAACTGGCCCATCCAAAGTAAAAGACCACAGCGGGTAAGGAGCTGGCATTTGTGCACAGGCTTGCGACCAAACATGCACTCAAGAGCTCTGACCTGCCACGACTCAAGTAGCATAGGACCTAGCCAGGAACACCTGGTTTCTACCAACCAACTTTAAGTCTGGCGTACCATTAGATATCCAAAGTTTATTCTACACCCAAAGAAGGTCCAGAAACAAGTTTTAAGTCCTCATGAAGCACGGTCATATGATAGCTTGTATATCTCAGCTGTCATTCAATTATATCAGTACCTAGCTACTTAGTATGCACGCAGTGCCGAGGTATATGCGTACCTCCCTGATGGACTGATATTCAGCATTCAGGAAGTTTCATGGGTACATATGTAGTACGCAATATTGAACTCAGGACCAACGTGTCCTTTTGATGAGACCTACCTTCAAAGTCAGTACTGAGAGGTTGATAATTACATGTCCTATCAATCCGTGACGGTATGAGCTCCTGCGCAGCCACGGACGTGGCTTCTATCTCTTGGATGGTCTTCACATCTCACTTCCACATGTTGAAAATGGAGAAAAAGAAGAAAACCAACAGGAAAATTTGAGCATTCATTATTGACCACAGCCCTCTGGATTCATACCACACCCTTCACATTCATGAGGTGGCCGCTTCAGGGCTCTATCTTCTTATTTCTTGTTGTCTAACTAACTCCAGTATGGACCCAACTGTCACCACAGCTAGTTCCATGGTAGCACATTCCGTGGTAGCATATTCCGTGGTTGTTAACACATCCGGAAACACTATCCCAACTTCAGCCTCTGATCTGTCTTATTGGTCACTTACTCCTCATCAGATTGGCCGATGATCTCCACAGATCTATATGAAACGCACCTGCTATGCTGTAACAACCTGAAAACTGATAAGATCGCCGTATTCCAACCAGTTACGGAACCAGTTCAAGACAATGAGATTACAACACATCTTGCATGAAATGATGGCGCAGCAGAAGATTTGGGAAGGGCTATGGAAACACAATTAGATGATTGGATGATAATTAGGCAATTTATATTATCAACCACACCTGGAATAAAAAAGAAGAAAGAAAAATAAAGGGTGCCTCGAGTTTCTTTCTGCACTCACAGTCATTAGTTCCTACACGAGAGGGAGTATTGGAACTCTGAAGTTGAAAGATGGGCATAATCTTGCAATGGCAGACCGGAACTTCATATTCACACTGGCAACGATGTCCACCCGGCACGTGAGAATTCATCAACTACCCAGGCAGCGTGGGCATCGATAACTAATGATGATAGACGAACCGGGCTGGAGAAACTTATTCCTCTTCCACCGGGCGACTTGCTGATGGAGAACAAGTGTCTAGAGCAGTAGTGCAATGTTTGGCCCCTCCCACCAGACCTCTTGCTGATGCATGCAGTTTTTGCAGGAGTGCTCGACTGTGGTACAATTCACTTGATGGCTTGGATTTTACCCAGTGCCCGCACCTCGGAGAATTCTCACCACAAGGCATTGACGGCCAAATCGTTTGCATGTTTAGGCTTAATGGAGGGCTGGGTCAGGTGAGTCTTTTCCCACAATGTCAGTAGAGAAATGGAGACGCTTCCTCCGCTGCTGCCGCAGTGTACATTACTGCCTGGGATGCTGGCCCTCTCGAAGTCCTAGCACAGCAGGAGCCCACCCATCGACCTCTGAGAAGTAAGGGAAACAGGACAGGTATTTCCATCCTATTCTTTTCTGCTTTGCCTTTTTTTTTTTAAAAAAAAAAAAAGGAAAGAAAGACAGAGCAGAAAAACATTACAGGCGTGTAAGACGCTACGTTTGACATCTAGGTTGATATTAAGCGGCCACCGTGGCA
>NQMI01000230.1:33889-44838 GCA_002270565.1 Stenocarpella maydis | reverse complement strand
GGGGGGATGCCAAGGCTGGTTTTCCTCCGGATTCCGAAACATGCCGGTTCCCCTAGACCCCGGAACACTATAAGCCTTTTATACTTATTATAGCTAATAACTAGAGTATTCTAGATGCCCCTAATCGGATGCCTGGATTTATTAATTTCCAATTGGATAGTAAAACCCTAGATAAAAGCTAAGGCTTTCTTAGCGGGTAAGCTAGAAGGGGCGGATTTAAGCAGCCTAATCTTAATCTAGTCTCTAAATTTCTAGCCATTCTTTCCATGATTTTCTTAGAAGAAAAAGGCAATATAGGTGGCCATAAGGAGTCTATAGGCAGTTGATCCTAGCTGCAGCGTGACCTTTACTTAGATTGCTATATATGCCTATTTTAAGAATCCTTTAGGTAGCCTAAGGGTAAGGAAGTATATAATGCAGTCCCTTATACAAGAGTATATCCTATTACAAGTTCTCTAATCAGGATGAGTGTTAATTATACCAAGTTATTTAGTATCCTTATTAAAGATGCTTAATACCTAATGGCCTAGGGTATATATGACTTGGATGATAAACCTCTGGCTATCCTTTAGTAAGTAGTATCTTTATAATCTGGGGGGTTCTCCATTAATATCATAGGTTATGGGCACTATAAAGACTAGATTGCTAAAATCAATTAGCTACCAATTAATAAGCCCCAGAATATGATCAATATGCAGGCACGCCTCTTAAGCTAGGAGACCTTCTGCATCATAAAGAGTTATAAGGAAATCACCATAGTAAGTGCTAAATAGGTTCTTCTGCCCAGGGGGGTCTCTAAACTGAGGATAGGGATTAATACCCTTAAAATATATATCCACCACCCGCTACGCATAATCACTATACCCCCATTTTTAGTTCTAAAAGAATAGCAGTCACACTAAAAGGTTTAATATATTAAAAGCTTAGGAGAGTGCCAACCCATTGTTAAGGATTCTAGTTTCAAATAGGTCTTTTATTAGGTCTGCACTAGCTCTACAATCCTAATTTCCTTAATTATAGATATTACATAGGTTGGGAAATCTCAGCTGCTATATAGGGTTGATATCATTAAAATTTATAATAAAGGGCAACGCTAAAAGTCATGCTTTAAGGCCAACCTAATTAGAAGGGTCTGGGTACTTGATAGTAGGCATGGGGGCATCGGGATTGTTTATAGGGCTGACTTAGCCTTTTGAACTATTAATGGCCGTAAACTGGATTAACGGGGATCCCTTCTTCTTTCCCTTACCTTTCTTTATTATTTGCTGGCTTAAGGAAGACATCTTTCTAATTAATCAGACCGGGGAAAAGGGTGCTAAGGTAAGGAGAAATTAGGTGATAGTGAAAACGGGCCCAGAGGGGAGAGCGAGAGGACAAAACCTCCACACACATAAAAAGGCACACGTTCTGCCAGAGCCCTGATCAAGCAACCACCCCAAGAGGAGCGTGGAAGGCAAGAAGAGGAGCCCCTAATGCGATAGGAGAGATATAAGGGGAATAAAGGGTACCAAAAAGGAGAGGCAGAAAAAGAGGGCATAAGAAATAGTTTTATAGTATACATATATATATCTAATAGATATAAATTTATAGGGTATAAAAAGATTGATTCTCTAGGACTAGAAATTTCTCAAAAGTAATGCAGGAAGGCCCCTTCTTATAGCCTTAGAGGGAGGGGGGGGGGATGCTAAGGCTGGTTTTCCTCTGGATTCCGAAACATGCTGGTTCCCCTAGACCCTGGAATACACCCCTCTCCAGACTATTGTAAAGAATAAGCAATAGTCCGCCTGAAATAACCAAAATTACTTTCCTCCTTTGATTAGACAAGCTACCCGAATTTAGCTCTGTTGGACCCTTTGTAGCTCTTAATTCCTGGCCCGCTTATCCCTACTCTCGTTCTGCTGCAGCATGCTTAGTCTGCAATCCTTCTCCTCTCGCTTAGCTGCCTTTTTGTAAGCCTAGGATTGATGGCTGTTACTGATCGCTGGCATGGGAACCTAGCAATTCGCTTCCTTAGTCCCTACCCACTTGCTTGCATTCCGGTTGTACTCCTAAATTGTTATGATTCTTATTGTGGTGGGCAATGGGTAATATAGTGGCAGTATAGCTGGAATAGAGGATAGAGATGATGATAAAGACCTTAAGATACCTGATTGCTTAGGGGTTATCTTACTTATATTTATGTTTCCTCCTGGGGATATATTCCTGATGCTTGCCTCTAATATCTGCCGTAAGAGAAGTTTAATAGGGTTACCTTGTGGCGTTTCGGCCCTGCTCTGATTAGGCATCTGTAAAGCAGTTCTTACTTTACTTGGTATCCCAAGACCATCTTCTCCATATATCTATGCCCTATCTGCCTAAGGCAGAGGCTTAGGTGTCTTAGATGGGTCCTTATGAAGTCCAAGCCTAGATATTATGATTAGATCTTTTATGGCTGTACCAGGTATCTTAAATATCAGGATAGGTGGCCGGTTCTTTAAGCTATTAGGGGTAACAGGAGTTTTGCTTGATCTGGAAGTCTGGATGTTAGTAGGCCTTAAAAGATTAGCCTTATTAAATCTCGCTATAAGGAAGCCTAGCAGATTTTATTCTAGTTCTAATCCCATACTGGGTGTGGTATAATACTTGGTCTCCCCCTTATTCATCCCTAAGATATTAGCTTAAGAGTATATAATATTCTTTCCTACTATAAGCCTCTTATACTTGTTGTAGCTGATGACTGGAGTATTTTGGATGCCCCTAATTGGATGCCCGGATCTATTGATTTCTAATTGGATAGTAAAACCCTAGATANTGAAAACGGGCCCAGAGGGGAGAGCGAGAGGACAAAACCTCCACACACACAAAAAGGCACACGTTCTGCCAGAGCCCTGATCAAGCAACCACCCCAAGAGGAGCGTGGAAGGCAAGAAGAGGAGCCCCTGACGCAATAGGAGAGTTATAAGGGGAATAGAGGGTGCCAAAAAGGAGAGGCAGAAAAAGAGGGCACAAGAAATAGTTTTATAGTATATATGTATATATCTAATAGATATAAATTCATAGGGTATAAAAAGATTGATTTTCTAGGACTAGAAATTTCTTAAAAGCAACACAGGAAGGCCCCTTCTTATAGCCTTAAAGGGAGGGGGGGGGGATACTAAGGCTGGTTTTCCTCTGGATTCCGAAATATACTGGTTCCCCTAGACCCCAAAATACACCCCTCTCCAGATCATTATAAAGAACAAATAATAGTCCGCCTGAAACAACCAAAATTACTTTCCTCCTCTAATCAGATAAGCTACCTAAATTCAGCTCTATTGGACCCTTTATAACTCTTAATTTCTAGCCTGCTTATCCCTACTCTCATTCTACTACAGTATACTTAGTTTGCAATCCTTCTCCTCTTGCTTAGCTGCCTTTTTATAAGCCTAGGATTAATGGCTATTACTGATTGCCGGCATAGGAACCCAGCAATTCGCTTCCTTAATCCCTACCCACTTGCTTGCATTCCGGTTATACTCCTAAATCATCATGATTCTTATTACAGCAGGTAATGGGCAATATAGTAGCGGTATAGCTGGAATAGAGGATAGAGATAATAATAAAAACCTTAAGATACCTAATTGCTTAGGGGTTATCCCACCCATATTTATGTTTCCTCCTGGGGATATATTCCTAATGCTTGCCTCTAATATTTGCTACAAGAGAAGTTTAATAGGGTCACCCTATAGCATTCCGGCCCTACTCCAATCAGGCATCCGTAGAGCAATTCTTATTTTACTTGGTATCCCAAGACCATCTTCTCTATATATCCATGCCCTATCTGCCTAAGGCAGAGGCTTAGGTATCTTAGATGGGTCCTTATGAAGTCCAAGCCTAGATATTGTAATTAGATCCTTTATAATCGCACCAGGTGTCTTAGATATCAGGATAGGTAGCCAGTTCTTCAAGCTATTAAGGGCAGCAGGAGTTTTGCTCAACCTGGAAGTCTGGACATTAGTAGGCCTTAAAAGATCAGCCTTATTAAATCTTGCTATAAGGAAGCCTAGCAGATTTTATTCTAATTCTGATCCCATACCGGGTATAGTATAATACTTGATCTCCCTCTTATTTATTCCTAAGATATTAGCTTAAGAGTATATAATATTCTTTCCTATTATAAGCCTCTTATACTTATTATAGCTAATAACTAGAGTATTCTAGATGCCCCTAATTAGATGCCTAGATCTATTAATTTCCAATCGGATAATAAAACCCTAGATAAGAGCTAAGGCTTTCTTAGCGGGTAAGCTAGGAGGGGCGGATTTAAGCAGCCTAGTTTTAATCCAGTCTCTAAACTCCCAGCCATTCTTTCTACAATTTTCTTGGAAGAAAAAGGCAATATAGGTGGCCATAAGGAGTCTACAGGCAGTTAATCCTAGCTGCAGCATGACCTTTACTTGGACCGCTGTGTATACCTGTTTTAAGAATCCTTTAGGTAGCCTAAGGGTAAGGAAGTATGTAATGCAGTCCCTTATATAGGGGTATATCCTATTATGAGTTCTCTGATCAGGATGAGTGTTAATTATACTAAGTCGTTTGGTATCCCTATTAAAGATACTTAATACTTAATAGCCTGGGGTATACATAACTTGGATAATAAACCTCTAGCTATCCTTTAGTAAGTAGTATCTCTATAATCTAGGGGGTTCTCTATTAATATTATAGGTTATAGGCACTATAAAGACTAGGTTGCTAAAATCAATTAGCTGCTAATTAATAAGCCCTAGAATATAATTAATATATAGGCATGCTTCTTAAGCCAGGAGACCTTCTGCATTATAAAGGGTTATAAGGAAGTTGCTATAGTGAGTGCTAAATAGGTTCTTCTGCTTAAGGGGGTCTTTAAACTAAGGATAGGGATTAATGCCCTTAAAATATATGTCTACTACCCGCTATATATGATTACTATGCTCCTATTTTTAGTTTTAAAAGAACGGCGGTTGTATTAAAAGGTCTAATATATTAAAAGCTTGGGAGAGTGCCAACCTATTATTAAGGATTCTAATTTTAAATGGGTCTTTTATTAGGTCTATATTAGCTCCGTAATCCTAGTTTCCTTAATTATAGATGTTGCATAGGTTGGGAAATCTCAGCTACTATATAGGGTTGATATTATTAAAATTCGTGATAAAGGGTAATGCTGAAAGTTGTGCTTTAAGGCTAACCTGATTAGAAGGGTCTGGGTACTTGATAGTAGGTATGGGGGCATCAGGATTGTTTATAGGGCTGACTTAGCCTTTTAGACTGTTAATAGCTGTAAACTAGATCAATGGGGATCCCTTCTTCTTTCCCTCACCTTTCTTTATTATTTGCTAGCTTAAGAAAGATATCTTTCTGATTAGTTGGACTAGGGAAAAGGGTGCTAAGGTAAGGAGAAATTAGGTGATGAAGGGGAGGTAATGAGTTTTAAGGGTAGAGGTTAATAGTTGCAGCAGCTTTTAAGTCTTAATAATGCAAGTTGTGCTGCGCTAATTAGAGATCAGCTAAGGTATGGTAGTTGTGAAAGAAGTAGTTGGGTTGGAGGTTGTAGCAGAAAGGTGGGCTTTTATTAAAAGGGGAGCCTTAAGATAGGTGAATCACTTGAGCTAGTGAATTACTTAACTTCCTTCCCTTTTCTACTAGGTAGCAACCTTTGCTGCTTTAAATGCTTCTAATAAGAGCTCCCCTCTCTAACTTTTCATATTTAAAGTTGCTTTTCCCCTACTAATCCTTTTCTTTAACTTCCCCCCCAGCAATATCATTAATTATTAATTATTAATCTCATTATTAAACCATTAAGTCTTTCTAATTAAATAAGCTTTACTATTACTATATCTTCTCCTCCTTAATTAAGCTAAGAAGAGAAGGGAAAGGGTAAGGAGTAATTACCTTCTATTATTAGGGTCTTTAAAACATATAATCCTCCTTCTATCTATAAAGAGGGTATTTATACCTACTTCCAGCTAAATATAATCCTTTTATAAAACTAGATTTATAAATTACCACTTTATAAGGCCTTTATAATAAATATTAAGATATATAACCTTAAGGGTAGAGGCAAGGGTCTTTATATCCTATAGACTCTCTCCTTAATATGCAAATTTAAGCTACTCAAACTATTCTTTCCCTTCCTAAAAGCCCTAAAAGCTTGCAAGTACCTATAGTCTCGCCTTAGTACTCTAATCAAAGGAGGTCTAAATAATGTTTTTATTAAGCACATAAATGGTGGCCCTTATGAGAAGTATATATCTTAACTATGCTAGGGGAATAACCTTTACTAGGGCCCGGCTCTCCTTATCGCCTTCTTTAGTTATTGCAATGCAAACCCATACAACTATTACATGCAGCAGATAGGGGCTAACTGCAACCAAACAACTCTCTAAGGCATCATCTCCATCATAATCCCTTTCTTTAAGTGCTAATTACTCTAAGGATTTCAAGATAACACTTGCACTAATTATATTTACTATATTAAGGGTTACCTTTATAATTTCAAGATACTAAAGATTTCCAAGGGCATTTACAACTATATTACTAACACACATTCTAATCTAATTAATAAGCCTCCAAATATGCCTCCTTTAGAGCTCTTACTGGGCAAGTATACTAAGGCAGCCACTAAGATAGGATATAAGGAAACTCACGCGGATACTATAGGCAAGATTACCAGATATATGCCCAGGAAGTTTAAGTACAAGCCTACAGATCTCCAGTTATGGTTATAAGGTAATTAGAAGGGTTAGGCAAGGTAGGGGTGGATCCAGTTTTTTTAGATTGCTAATACTTCTTTTAGTAGTAAATTAAAAACTAATGATTTTTATCTTATATATAGTCCTAAGAGAAGTATACTTATCTAATTAGAAATATAATATTATCTTAACTTTTTTATATCTTAACTTTTTTATATCTTAACTTTTTTATATCTTAACTTTTTTATATCTTAACTTTTTTATATCTTAACTTTTTTATATCTTAACTTTTTTATATCTTAACTTTTTTATATCTTAACTTTTTTATATCTTAACTTTTTTATATCTTAACTTTTTTATATCTTAACTTTTTTATATCTTAACTTTTTTATATCTTAACTTTTTTATATCTTAACTTTTTTATATCTTAACTTTTTTATATCTTAACTTTTTTATATCTTAACTTTTTTATATCTTAACTTTTTTATATCTTAACTTTTTTATATCTTAACTTTTTTATATCTTAACTTTTTTATATCTTAACTTTTTTATATCCTAACTTTTTTATATCTTATCCTAGAATTTATATTCCTTTAGCTTAGAGTTATTAGGGTTAATAAGCGGAATATCTATATATAGTATTATCCTTTAAATTTAATTAGCTAAATCCAATAAGTCCAAATCATATAAGCTATCTATATCCAAGCATGCCTNCTCTAATAGTATGCTATTTAGCGGTACTAGAGGAATTGTTACATACTTCTCATAGGACATTTGGAATTCTTCCCACTTGGGTAATAACTCATAGCCGTCAGAGGTCTTAAAGGCATAGATGCCGCGTGGCTAATGGGATGGTGGTTGAGGTTTGGGTACAGCCGGTGCAGTAGGTTGCAGTATGGGTCCCTAAGTACTTAGGCCTGTTCTCCAGTTGTTACTTAATACTGGTTTATATCCTTTAAATGATTTATTATTATTAAAAGGGATATAATCACAATATCTCTTTAACTAAATTATCTATTAATACTAGTATTATGCAGATGCCGGAGCTCTCGGCAGGAATTCTAACTCCAATAGTTCCATAAAGGCCTTTATATTATTATTAACCCGTAGGCATATCCCTTTGCATTATAGCATCTTCTTAAGGGCCAAGAGAATATCACAATAGACTGCCTTAAATGCTAGTTCTTCCCAACCCTAAAAGTCATTCTTAAACTCCTTATAAACATCTTGGCTAGTAAGTCTTGCATATGCTTAATAGCGCCATTACATGTAGGTACTCAGGTGCATTACATGTTGTCTTGGGTTACTCAGGGCCTCTAGATCTAGGTCTATTCCCCATAGGTTGGCATTAAGACCTAATTTAGCAGCAGCTTCCTTAAGTAATGTTTCCTTAATTATATCCCATAAGTTGATCGGGCTAAGACTAGTGGCACCCACCAGTGCAGTTATTGATGCTGATGGCATAGGGGTATTATCTTTATTAGCCATTATAATGTATAAGTTATATAATTAATAACAGGAGTGTGCTAGGGTAAAGTAGGGGTTAAATAAATGGTGACAAGGGGTAGTGAGTGTATAGGGGTAAGCTTGTTAGCAGGGGGTAGTGAAGATGTGCCGGCTAGTAGAGTTAACCTCGGTTGGTATAGCTGTTGCCAGGGTTGTTGCCGGTTGATTGCTGATGTGTGCCGAAGTGGTGATATCTTCAGCGTTGTCTTTAAGAGTAGCAGGGGTTAGTAATGTTGTGCAGTATCCACATTCCGCAGTTACCTTCTAATAATACTTAGGGCGTAATGGATGCACGTTTAATAAAGATAGAGTATAGTATAGTGCATATAGAGCCCTCTTCACCTCACGATAGGTAGTAACGATATCATTAAAGTCCACTATAACATTATCATGGAATCCGCTAAAGTCTCTTTAAGGGGCGGTACCATCAGTACCATTAGTATAGCTACTATTAAGCAGCGAAGGCCTATCTCTTTAACCTTGCTAATCTGTAGTTGCCCTTGCAACCACTAATCAGTGTTGGCTGGGTCACATATTGCAATACAATTGGGGGTTATGGTTAAAATTCTCTCTGTCTAGGAGTAGTGGGTGTAGTGGGCATAGCCCGCCAGCTATCTCGGGCTTATATAGAGGGTAGTGGTTGCTGAGTAAGCAACTACGTCCTCTAGCTACAGTATGGTAGCTGTAGTGCTAGCCCACCAGTGTGCTATTGCACACTGCTATTGCCACAGAACTGATGATTTTTATCTTGCATGTGGTCCTAAGAGAAGTATACTTGTCTGATTAGAGATATAATGTTATCTTGACTTTTTTATATCTTGACTTTTTTATATCTTGACTTTTTTATATCTTGACTTTTTTATATCTTAACTTTTTATATCTTATCTTAGAATTTATATTCCTTTAGCTTAGGGTTATTAGGGTTAATAAGCGGAATGTCTATATGTAGTATTATCCTTTAAGTCTGATTAGCTAAATCCAATAAGTCTGAATCATATAAGCTATCTATATCCAAGCATGCCTACGCTTAGGGGATCATCTAGCTAGGAAGAGACCAATCTTAGTACTAATTATTACCATCCTGATTAGGGGTGGTAGGATGGAGTGTATTGTTTAGTATGTCTGGGAAGATATTGTATCCGGCTACCTCTAATAGCTTCCTCTTAGTTTGTTAACTTTTAGGAGGGTTGTCCTCCTAAAGAAAAGGTACCTCCGGCTCCCAAATTCCCCTCTTATAGATGAATTTCTTTAGGCATATTGGGGGATAGGTCCTATTAATAGGGATCCTATTAGGGGTCCTCAGCTTATATACGTTATTAGGCTTAATAGTATTAATGATATAAGGCCTGAACCATTGATATGTTAGCTTCCAGAATGATAAGTAATTAGATTTCCTCTACTTATTTACAACTAGCATAAGGTTATTTTTTGTAAGAGGCTCGGGTTTATGGAATTCCTAATGGGTGTTTCTAGCTGCTGCCTTTCTTCTTTGCTTAGTAACTAACTTCTAAGTATACAGGATATCTTGTTTTAGGTCTAGTAATGAGCGCAGTTAACATTCTAATACCTGATCAGAGGTTATATGGGGTAACTAGGCTTAAACCCACTAGGTAGGGATCTCTATTTTAATAGGTAATACTAGGTTAAATCTGTGGAGCAGGTAGAACGGGCTTTTCTTATGTAATCGCCTTAAGGATATCCTATTAGCAAAGAGTGTATAAGGAAGGATCTTTTTCCATCCAATCACACCCCTATCCAGCATCTTTCCTAAGGCTGATATAATATTAAAGTAGCTATGTTTTATAATACTATTTGCCCTAAGATTATATGCAGATATTCTAATTTAATGTACCCTAAGGTGTCTAAAGTATTTAGCAAAGTCTCCAAGGTTCTCAGGTCCCCTATCTATAACTACTGATATGGGCAAGCCCTATTTAAATAGGAACTTATTGATAAAGAATTGCTTGATGTTCTTTAAGTTGGCAGCCCTAAGAGCCATTGCCTTAGGCTATCCCGTAAGGTTATAATGTCCTTCTATAAGGTATTAACATCCCTAATTAGAGGGCAAATGCTAAATATTAATATGAATTTTTAAAAATAGAAGCCCTAAAGTAATGGGTATTACCCTATTATTATAGATCCTAGTGTCCCATTTATTGTATTTAGGATATCTAGCAATCACCTTTTCTATATCTATATATATCCCTTTCTAGTAATATATCGCTCTAATCTGGTAGTAGGTAGCATCCCTCCCTCTATAACCAAGGGGAGCATAAGTATTCCTAATGATTCTTTTTTTTAAATCAGGGTCGTTTATAACTCTCCTTCTAGGGAGGTCTTTCTCAAGTTCCTACTAGAGCACTCCTTTCCTAAGGGAAAACGCAAGAGCTTTCTTCTTAAAAGTCTTCTATTGCTAATTAGAAAGGTAACTAGGTAGAATACTACAATAGAGGTAATTTACAATCCCCCTTAATTCCTTTAACTACTGATAACTATCTTTAAGCAATAGCATCTAATCAGAAGATATCAGAACCATTATAGGGTTAAGAGAAGTATTACACTATTCCTTAATATCCCCTTTAATTTATTTATCTACCTCATCTAAAGGACCCAGAGGTTTTCTTAAGAGTAAGTTAGCAACTAAATTATCAACCCCTTTAATATGCCTAACCATAAAGTTATATATCCTGATTATAGCTAGCTATTGAGTAATATAGGCCCTAGGGATATCTAATGCTAACCCCTTTAGCTGCTAAA
>NQMI01000230.1:0-28291 GCA_002270565.1 Stenocarpella maydis | reverse complement strand
AAGGATGTTATAGGTGGTGTTATATATTTTATTATCTATAATAAAGAAAATAGCCCTTATCCTATTATAACTAATATATACTTACTCCTTAGTTATTCTAATTAGTATAAATAATACTTTATTATAAACTATAGAGTTTATATCTTAGAGTGGAGTATAAGATAACTTATTCTGGTAGTAATAAGATAAAGGAAGAAGATTTATCTTAGTACTTATATTTAGTAGGGCTGGGAGGATCCTATAGCTCTCTAAAGTAATCCTAATATTTAGGTAGGCAGATCTATAGTAACTATGGTTTACCATATTAGCAGTTTGAGATAATATTAAATTTACCTTATACCTGATAATATATGTTTAATTAGAGCTTAAGCATTACTTATATCTAATTTTAGATAAAGTAGAGACTATACTGACTTTTGGACCTGTAGCTTAAGGTATATCCCTATCCAGGACTGGCTCGAAAGGCTACTTATTAAGAGAGGTATTGTTCCTGCAAGTAAGGAGCTCTCTGATTAGAATAGTATTAGTCTTATTAAGCACGAGAATAGCATCTATAGCCTTAGCTTTAGGGGTCTAAGGGATTAGGGGTCCTTATTTAGGCTTAGCTTTGGTTGATTTTTTAGTCTTGCTTGGATTAATTGGATTACCCTTTGTTTTACTTTTCCCCTCCCTAGCTATAGTGGAAGTCTCTTGCTGGATTTCTAGCACTACCTCCTTTTTATTAGAAATCATTCTTTAGTTCTCTAAGAGATATATCACTCTTAAGTTTGGGGCGGTTAGCGATTAGAGACTGATATCTCTGAATATAAGGTAAGTCCATCCTTCCTTTTAAAAGTAAAAATTCTAGACAGCCTCTAGCAAACTTCTTAATGCTATAATGTTCTATATCCCTATAGAAAGCTAGAGCTATAAGATTGAGCTGGTTAGACCTGCCTTTGCAAATATCCTCTTGAGAGCTGAGGAATAGCAAGGTCTAAAGGGCAGCATTTCCAAAGGGCATTGAAGGTATGACAGGCTGAGAAGTCGCTTACATAGGTGGTATAGGAGCATAACGCTCCTGATTAGAGGTCCTAGATGGGGTGAGAGCAGATTCCTGAGGAGACTGGCGTCCTCAAGGTGGACCTTTCTTTAATAAGAGCCCCCTTACCTCATCTATATCCTGCTCCCTTCCCCTAGAGGGAGAACCTCTAGTGAATAGGGGAGTAAAATAAACATCCCCTATTAGAAAAATAAAAGATATAAGTCCTAATCTATCTCTTACTATAATAACAAAGGCAAATGTTTCTCTCCATCTTTACATTCTCAGGAGAGGGCCTAATATAAGTGCTATCTAAAGGTATTAAATGTTTCTCTCTACCAGGGGTCTTGAGAGAAGGCAAAAGCATAAGTGCTATTCGGGGTCCGCTGAGATGCATATAGGAGTGAATAGGTCCTAATCAGTCCCTCGTAGTAACAGTAAAGTCAAATATTTCTCCGCACTAAAGCTGCTTTCTAAAGAGGCAAGATATAAGTACTATCTGAAAGTGTTAAATGTTTCTCTCTACCAAGTGTATCCAGAAGAAGCAAAGGTATTAAGTGCTATTTAAAATTCACTAAGATGCATACAGAAATAACCAGGTACAATCCGAGTAAATAATATTAATATAGAAGGTTACATCAAATACTATAAAGTCTTGCTATAGTAGCAGGCAGGAGCTACTTAATTGCAAGCAACCAGAGGAGAGGACAACATAAATATTCGGAATACCCTTATGCTGCTAACGCCAGCCATCCTAACCGCGAGGGGTGCCAACAACAGCGGAAGCTCCAAGCTTACCGATTAGAAGGACAGCGGTTAGTAGGGCAGGAACCTCTTTAACTCCCTGCAGAAGCATGCAACATTCAGCACCGCTATTACTTAACCCAATATTATATAATATCAGATGATATCTTAGATATAGTGTTTGATAGGGTAATCAAATGTTATAATAATAACTTAAAAGGGAAAACTGAAGAGGGGCCTAATTAGTTAATCTAGAGCTCCATTACACCCAGTTTACTTATATTAGGGAATTAGCATGCTGAACCTTTAGGTGCTATATCTGAGGGCAAGAGAGTTTCAGGTAATATAGGCGGTTAGGATCCACCAAACCTTCTTAACACTAGTCCTTTATATCCCTTCCAAGGAAATGAGCCCTAATTAGATGCTGTTAAATTTGATTGGAATGAATTTCTGAGGCCTAAGGATATAAATCCCTTAGTAGCTTTTCTAGGAATGTATGGCTAGGCTAGAGGTTCTATACTTTACTACTGAATTAAGTATGCTGAAAGGGGGTCCAAGATATAGCTGAGGTGATAGAGTTAGCTCGGTATAGAGATCAGACTAGCCTCGCATATACCTGCTCCTATTGCCACTGGGTTAACTATGGGCGACTCGGGAGGGTAAATCTGGCCTTCGCATAATAGCAAAATCCTTTATTAAGAGTGAGAGGGCGCTATAGCTCTAATTAGAATTAAATAGTATTAGAAGTATGGAGATTTACTCCCTTGAAGTAGCTAACAACCTTATAAATAAAATAGGGAATCCAGGCCTAAAAGCTAAGGAACTTCATAATGGCTGAAGAAACCTCATTAGCTAAAGAAACCCATGTTTGATTCATGGGGCAGACACTAGTGAAAACGGGCCCAGAGGGGAGAGCGAGAGGACAAAACCTCCATACACATAAAAAGGCACACGTTCTGCCAGAGCCCTAATCAAGCAACCACCCCAAGAGGAGCGTGAAAGGCAAGAAGAGGAGCCCCTGACGCGATAGGAGAGTTATAAGGGGAATAGAGGGTGCCAAAAAGGAGAGGCAGAAAAAGAGGGCACAAGAAATAGTTTTACAGTACACACGTATATATCTGATAAATATAAATTCACAGGGTATAAAAAGATTGATTCTCTAGGACTAGAAATTTCTCAAAAGCAANNGCTTGGAACCAAAGATGGTGTGTTGGAAGGGCGAATTCTCCGGCATTTGCAAATTTGCACCAGAGCCTACCGCAGCGTGCCCAGGGGTGAGACAGGGTCGGAGGGTATATAAGGAGGGCTTACAGAAGCCCAACTTAATTCAATACAAAGTTGTCCAGACCATTGTCAATCGTCCCAATTCGCCTCAGAGCACCACACTGCGACCCTGCCGAAACACACGCTGAACTGAATGCTATTCTATAGCACATATTCATCAGACTCTAAAGAAAAATAGGGACTGGAAGTTAGTACCTAAAGGAACCCAACAGACTAATAAAGCTACCCATTAAGCTAGTATAGCTACTTACAATGCGCAAGGACCACCCAGGTTCAAACTATAATGGGAACGTGCAAATAAGTACTACATCTATAGAATAACTATATATAACTAGTATTAGGTATATTTAGATTAAGACCTAGATAAAGGATATAACTTTTATAATCCTAATAAGGAAGACCTCTATAATAGTCTATATTTCTCCTAATGCACTAAGTCCTAATGTAAAAAACATCAGAAAGATAAGGCATAATAGCAGCTTATCCTGCTAATAAAGAATCCCCAGAACCCCAAAAAGGCACACGTATCACTTAGTTGGATAACTTGCTTTAATAATAGCTGTGCTACTTACTATAGTAATAAGGAGGCTACCAGATAGTTTCCTAAGAATGCTTTAGGGAAGCAAAGAAAAACCCTAGTAGTAGGAAATAGGGAGGAGCTTCTATAGATTAACCCCAGGATGGAAGGAAAACCTATCCCTCAGGCCCTACTTGCACTACAAACCCAGTGGAAGGAACCACAAGACTACCTAGGATAAGCGCCCCTTCCAGCCCCAAGAACTAATATTATAGCAGTCATAATTACAGGGAAACCTTTTAAAGAAACTATAGGACAACCTACCCAGGAATACAGGAGACCAGGAGATACAGGATGCATGTATCTATTATATAATAAATATAAAGATATTTCTTGGGTATTATATATTTATAATAAATATAAGGAATATATAAGGGAGAAAACTAAGTATAGCTGGTTTCCCTAATAATATCTAGGTAAAGATATTAAATATATATATAAGTATAATGATTTTAAGAACTAGCACCTATACTAAAAATATAATAAGATAGGATGCACCCTGATAAGGCTGGACTCCTGTATACCTTTGGAATGCCTCTAGAACCCTAATGGATGGGCAAATTGTAATAAACCAACCTGCAAGGTGCACATACTTAATAAAGCTTAAGACTAGCATCTATTAAGATAGTAGGGGCTACTACTTAAAACTCTAATAATAAAGGAACAGGATTATAGCATATAATAGCTGGTTAATAACCTATAAAAATCACAAAATATTATAAAGCAAAATCTTAAGAGCATTAAGGAGGTCCTGGCTACAAACAAACAGTCAAAAAACTAGAAGGGCTGTTTATAAAACCTCAGGCAGCAACTAACTATATTATAAGGTACTTATACGCAACAATAAGCAACTATAGCTACCTAATAGTTTAGGTTGAGCTGGGAGTCTACATATGCTTAGCACTCATTAATAGTAGAGCACAAGGGAATTTCATTTCCCTAAAGGTAGTAAACAAATATTACCTACCATAGCATAAGAAAAGGGAACCCTATAGACTTAATATAGTAGATAAAATTAAAGTATCTTATAATAATAGAGTTATTAATATAGAGATTAATCCCCTCTTAGTTCGGATTTATAATTATATAGAATTACTATTATTTAATATTATTAAGATAGCAAACCATTAGTTAATCTTAGGAATACCTTAGTTAAGAAAGAATAATCCCTAAATTAATTAGACTATTAGCTAGATCTTTTAAGATAATGCTATTCCCTAGAAGAAGGTTGCAATCAATAGTAAGGGAAGGAGTCATATTACTAAGGATAGTAAATAGGTAATGCACTTAAATAAACCTACGGATACCTCTGGGAGCAGACAGAAGGCCTAACTTTAGGAAGATAGAGAAGGACTAGGCTACTTAAGTATCTTGCAGAAGGACTGAAGCTAATCAGGAGATCACCACTCTAATACAACCAGTTAGCATACAATATAGGAAATACAATGATACCTCCTTTACCTAAAAGAAGAGAGAGAAGGAGATAAGACTAATAGACTAGCATAAATACTAGAAGACTATTATAAATTCAAGAAAGTATTCTAAGAATAACTTAATACTATATTACTATAATATATACAATGGGACTATAAAATACTATTAAAACCCAGAATAACACCCTAGTTCAAGCCTATCTATAGACTTAATAAAGAATAACTTAAAGTATTTAGGGAATATCTTAATAAAAACCTCCAGAAGGGATTTATTAGGCTATTATAATTATTAGCCAGATACCTAATCCTCTTTATACTAAAGAAGAATAGCAAGCTATAACTTTATATAAACTACTAATAATTAAATAATATTATAATTAAAAACTAATACNCTTGTAGGCTTGCATACCGAGCTATTAAGCTATTATATGAGGCTTGATATTTCATCCTTTGAGCGGGCTTGTATAGCTTGCAATTAAGTGTTGCAAGCTAGACCCTAACCCTAATAAGGTGGTGTTACTGATTGGATTAGGCGGGATGACCTTTTCGGGAGCTGTTTCCCATCCTGCGGGGTTGTCTTCTGCAGTAGTCAGCCGCTAATGCGTGTTGGCTTATAATAGTTAAGTGAGAGGTATTGCGTGAATTATTGCTCTTAAATTTATATAATTTGCTTAATTATATATTAGAAGATGCTTGTAATATTGCTCTTAATATTAGTAGTATATTGATACTAGTATCTTTTCTTCTTAAATAGATCTAATGATGCCTATATTAGTGTATAGATTCATTACTTCTCTTTATACTAATCTACTAGCTAGTTCTTTAGTATATTTAGCTATAATTAAATATTTAGAAACTTCTGTTGGAGCGCTTATTTAAGCTTCTTTAGCTTGGTAATTAATGGGTCTTTAGCGGTATGGGTGAGGAAATTATGTTATAGGTCTGTTAGCTTCAGTCAGCCTTATTAGGCTTCCTTAACTTCCTGGGGACTATAATGGGTATATTTCTTCTCCTGAACATGAAGCTTCTACTTGCCCTCTGTTACTCTTGTTAAATGGGTAAGCGCTTACTAGCTATAGCCTACTTTAATCGTTATAGTGTTATTTATTTGGGCGGTTGAGGGATGCAGATTGCCCCGGCTATATACTAATCTTACCTGATTTGCATCTGATTTTTTAATAATGGTTAGGAATCCAGTAGATTTTGTGGCTATATTTAAATTAGCCTTAAGGTTCTTATAGGTGTTATATTTATTTTGAAAAAGTCTTAGGAAGGAGGGAGGGTTATAAAGTGCTGGATGGTGGCTGTTTGTGGCGGTGATATTAGCGTTCTAGTTGTAATAGTCTGCTTGCTACTATGCCTCAAGGCCCGAGTAGTCCGGACCTGCGCTATTATTGTAAGGGTAGTAAATTAGAATCTGAAGAAATAGAAGGTATTTTTGATGCTGAATTGATTAATGGTGATAAGTTATTAAAGGATTCAATGAAGTGTGGGTGGTGGGGAGGAGATTAAAAGTGTGTGCAGAAGGGGGTTTGGTAGGGCAACTAGGTGAGGCTATAAAAAGTACTATGGGTGGGTGGTTAATCGAGGTTAAATGGTGTAATCTCATTAGCTGCAGCTGATTAGTTAGTGGGGATTGGGTGCGCTATCCGCTTTTTCGGGTGCGAATATCCGTTCTCTTTCTTTTAACTCTTGAATCTGCTTTGAGTAGCCTTCACGGCTTTCCAAGGCGATAATAAGAGCATCAATTTTATGCAATGGCGAGTTTGCCCGCCGAGTTCGCATTCAGCGGGCGAACTTGCTGTTGCATAAAATCGATGCTCTTATTATCGCCTTGGAAAGCCGTGAAGGCTACTCAAAGCAGATTCAAGAGTTAAAAGAGATAAGATTAAGGTTTCCCAACATGCATCCAAAGAAGGTTGATAAACTGCAGAGGTCCTTAAAAGAGATCTACTAGTGGAGACTAGCCATAGAAACGAGTGTTGAGTTCAGCTAGCAGTTCCAGGCTATCAATGAGATTCCGGCTAAGCAAATCAAGGCTGACCTCGACATCCTCAGGTACAAGACCGGCATTTCCGCCATGGCCATCATTTAAGTCCCTGCGGCCATTGCTTGCACCTACAATGAAGTCTGAACGGACCCAGGCGACTGAAACTCAACGGAAGACTCAACCAATGCCGCCGACGCCCCCAAGGCCAACGTCCTCTTCACCTCCGCCGCCGAGTCCATCAGCAGAGGATCTGCTTCCATGGTCAGGTCCATCATTAAAACAGCTAACCTTGGAACCCTACAGCGTAGCCCAGCCAAATTCGATGGGCAGGTTGTAGCCTCCTGCCATGGCACCATCAACAACGTCTCACCGACCTACTCGTTGGTCCCCACTCCGAATCCCAGGGCCATTGTGTTTAACTGCAAAGACATCATCGCTGAGTTAACGGTAGAGGCTTATGCCGGGGCTAGGTTCGATATTACTCACCAGGTAGACTGGTTCTCACACGATACATTAATGGGAGAGGTACAGTGTGGCTAAAACCTAGAGAGGAAGATAGTCACAATGTGGTGGTAAAGCCGTGCTTGTGCGCTGGACTTATATTGCCGAGGAGACGACAGCTATACTGGTTGGCAATGTTGGGTAACTTCTTCTTTTACATACCTTCTCTTTCCTTTCGGCAAGTATATACAGTATGGACCGAGCTCTATTGTAAGAAAAGCACAGCTGCACCAAGCTTTAAAATAACTTTGGCGTTAACATTAAGCCATCTAGATATATAACATTCCGTGGTAGGTAACTATAAAGAGAAATCAGCTCGCCGAGGCTGCAGCTCAGAAGGTAGCAATAAGCCAGGATCTTCCAGCTGCTACTGATTGAGCACAAAACCTCGTGTCTCAATCTACGCCTTCCGCCTCTGCATCAACATCGCAAACATCATCAGAACCAGCGCAGCCAAGTCTCAACAATTTTCATCACTGAGAACTTACAAACATTGCCTTTCCTGGAAAACCCGCCACCAAGGCCATAGAGGCACACGAAAAACATATTTGGCGTGTGAGCCACACTCCACTTCTTTGAGGGATGGAAATTCAACCATTTTCCTCCCCAAGTTCGGATTTTGTTTTCCTTCGACCGGTTGCAGTGCGAGAAGAAAACTCAAATTAGCGTCATCTTGTCTTCTTTCATCCCATATGGCATGTTTTTTTCTTCTTCTAACAAAGTATTGTTTAGGTGCAAACACGAGAAGGAAAGGAGACACAAGAGAGAGAGAGATCATGTCCTTACCATAGCGGATCACCATTCGGGATACCCCACGTGCCGGGACACCCAAAATTAGAGAATACTCACCAAAACAATATAACTTCAAGAAGCCATCGTCAACTTAATTCTGCTCGTAACTAGACGTTTTATGGATAGTTTTAAAGAATAGAAGCAGCTCTTTCAATTAATATATCTTGCAGGCAGTTTAAATACACAGCCAGAACGAGTCCGCACTTCTGCTAGCGGCTCATTTTCCGCATCATTATCTTCAGACTCTTTATCTGCATTAACTTCAGCCTCACCACCCATTTCTTGTTCAGCCTTAGCCTCTTCATTAAGAGCATTCCCAGTATTATTATTGCCTCCCATAATGTCTCCTAGTTGCATAAATTTCTTATTTGGATTCAGGATGGCTTAACATTTCTTAACCTTTATTTGCTCAACTTAAGTATCCAACTTCTAAATTCTCTCGTATATAAGGGCTAACTCGGCTTCTTTTATATTAAATATAAGGCTGATTTTCCTGAATTTACGCTATTCTAACACTATAGCCTCCAGGCTAGCGAGGTTTATAATTTCTTACCTAAACTTGGGTATCTCATTATTAGAATTAACTTTTAGTTTAGCTTAATGTTTTTCCTTATCCTCTTAATATTCTGGGTGTATTAACGCTTTGTGTTAACTAATAGGCTAGTTGCTAGTAGTCTTCTATGCATTTTTAATAATTTTCTCTATAAATCCCTTCTCTCTAGCCTGCTATAGTGCCTTAATGAAGTTAATCTTATCTACAGGCTGAGAGTCGATTAGTACCTGCTATATACTAAGGAGCCTATAATAGTATGCCTTCACAGCATTAAAGACTCCATTATTAAGTGGTTGAAGTCCATGCAAGCAATATACTAGTAAATAGTAGCAAAAGACATTATTCTTAAAGCATATAGTTATAAACTCATCCTATATAGGTTGATTAATTAAATTAGCTTAATATTATAAAACCTGGCTATATACTTATAGAAGTATAGCTAAAATAGCTATCTAATATTAATAGAATTACCTTAGAATTATCATTTTAGTAGGTATTTATCTATAGTAAGAAGACCTCTTAGAGCTATAATAGGCCTATCTAGTTGTTTGTTTAGCCGTTTAGAGATATAATAAAGTATTATAATGGGCAGGTCTTCTTGAACTCATTAATAAACTATTATGCTTAGAGTTCTTTACCCTTAAAAATAATACCCGGATCAAGGGCCTCATTATTAGCAGTAATAGCCTCTATTATGGTAGACTACTACCTAAACTAATTATATTTAACCAGCGCCTTCTTTATCTCTAAAGTTCCCACAACTAGAGAATCTAGTCCTATACTTAATTTATTAATATGAAAAGTTATAGCTTTATTAGTATTAATTTGCATACTAAACCCAGCTATTAACCCGACTTTATTAACATTAACAGTAAGCTCCGGCTTTACCCATAAGTATTCACCCTCCTGAATATTAAAATACTAGTTAACTGCTTTTAGGGTAAACTTATGAAACCTTAGGGCTTCTTATATACGGCTAACTTTATTATAGACCTCTAGGTAGCACTAAATAAACCGCTCAACCTACTTCTTACTAACTAGCTAATTATTACCGGATTATTTAATAACCTTTATTATTACATTTCTGATCTAGGAGTAGCTTAGGGCGCAACTAAGCCTTTCTTACTATAGAATCCACTTAATAATACGGTCTTCTTATGCACTAGATAGTTGGGAATTTAATAGTTGGGCCTTAGGATCAGTCTTTATAGCATAGCTATTCTTGCAGGCAGATAGGATAGATATAGGCATATTATGCTTCTTAGCGGCTTTATTTAGAGACATTCCATTATTAATAATGTTATGAAGGGCATTAGCTACGTTATCCTTAGTATAGTTAGGCATTATGGCAGGTAATTAGGTCTCTAGCACTAAGGATTCAGTTTATAGAATGTAAGAAGTCCTCTCTAATTCAGCATTTGGGGTTAATTATACACTCGGAATAAACGGCCCGAGAGGGGTGCCAATCCACTTTTGGAATAGTCTATAATATTCATTAAGCAATTCTCTATTCATCTATAGTCTCGGATTGTGAATAGCTTCAATGGTTATAGAGAAACATATAAGTAAAGTTTGTTGATTTATATGGGGGTTGAGAATTTTGGGTATCCCGGCACGTAGGGTATCCCAAATGGTGATCCGCCAAGGTAAACCCTGGCTCACAACACACCTGACAAATATGATTACTAATAGTTGACAGATGAGTAGTAATAAAACCAAATATTCTCCAGTCCAGGTGATATCAAGGCTTCCCATCGCACATTAAGTTACAAACTACATCAAAACATCCATAGTTTCGCAAATTCATCATTGCTAAGTTAATCTGAGACGATGTTGCACGAAAAAGGCCAACAAAATCCACAGCACTTCAGACAGAATCCAGATGTCAACGACGCCGTCACTTCACCCAACAAGACTCGTTCTCTCATCCTCACCCTGGAATTGACAACTATTTAAGCTTGAATGTTCTTGCTTTTTCGTCGCCGTGCGGAAGCAACATGAAGAAGGTCTTGGTCATCATCAGTCCGACCCGGTAGTAGGACGAGCGGTACCGCTTCACGAGCAGCAGGTACACGTCGTCACCGAGCGTGACGAGGCGGATGGCCTCGTAGCGGCCGGAATGGAGCCGCTTGAAGGCCTTTGAGGGCGTGATCCCTTCCTTGCTCGGAAAGAGCTTGATGTCGCCGCCGCTCTGTAGCCTCAACATATCGGAGCCTTGGTCGAAGACCAGCGCATCCCGCGGCAAGGCCACCGTGTCCAGGAACAGCGCCCGGGGCCGCCGGAGCGCTTGATCGTCGGTCCGGAAGTCCAGGTCCGAGATTTGCGCGACGCTACCGTCCCTGAACTGCAGCCTCACGGCGTCGATCCCGGCTGCGGTCCCCTTTTCCAGGATGGCGGCGTAGGAGGTCCTCGACGGCCAGACCACCGGCCCGGCCCACCCTGCCCACGACCAGGACGGGAATTCCTGCCGCCTGCGCGGGGCCGGGCTGGAATAGGACTTGTGCCGCCAGGAGAGGCCCGACAACAGCATCTGTAGGTAATCGCAACTCGGCGTGGCGACATCTCTGGGGTGCAGAAATGGTATTCCGCATATATTCCGCACAGGAGGCATCCTCGACTTCTCGAGGCTCCTGGTCACACCGGTGAACGCATTCAAGGAATCCTCATCAAAGGTAAGTGACCTTGTCGAGTATTCCTCGGCGAAGTGGATGTAGGTCAGGATGCCGGCTGTCTGGTGCCCGAATCCGAAGAGCTTCGGCTTGATGAAGTCGTTGTGCGCATCCGAATGCCGACTGTCTGTGGCATATAGCATGTCGAAAGAGACACTCAGGCTTTCGTAGCAGTGCATGGAGTCGCATTCAAAGTAAATCTGGTCCTCGGTGAATGCCAGCCGCCTGCGAGACAGGATGGCCTCCTGGAATGTCCATGCACGAGTGGCCCATTTTGACTCGACGATCTGGTGTACAGGTGGCGGAAGCGTGAATAAGATTCGTACTTCGTCTGTCTGAATACACGTCTGTTTCACGGGCCGATCCTGTGTGACTCCCGGTAGACCAGCGCTCTCGTCGGTGCCAGCGGCAGCAATGACGGTGAGAGAAGCGTGTCTGTAGATGGCGTCCATGTGAAAAATCTGCTTGTGTTTTGTTGCTTGATTCGTCTGATCAATGCAGTATTTATCCACCCAGAGATATTGAAATCCCAGAGCCAGCGTGACTTCAATGGCGTCCCTTATGACAGCTGGGATGTTCTCGGGCAGAGCGTTGCCAGGCGTGATGCTTGTTTCCGGCCCTGATTTCGCGGGAGTCTTGATGCCCCAAACGTAACTCAAAGCCACATACTCGGCAGCAGATGCCAGGTCACTGCCGTACACCAAGCTTCGAGTCTTGCAGTTGATGAATTGGACGCCCGGCGCCGTTTCCCTTCTCTCCGATGCTGCGCATAGTGGGTGATGCTTATCACAGGCTGATAGCCAAGTCGTGATGAGCTCTGGGTCAAACCTCTTGCCAACCATCCGGGGTGAGAACAGTTGAGGCTTACCCTCTTCGATCCTGGGACAGCATATCAATTGGCCCATCTTCGAGGCGACACGGTACAACTTCAGCCTCTGGTCTTCTCTTTCACCGACTGTGCCAGACGTTCCAAAGTTCCAAGGCACCACAGCCATGAACGACGGCACATCTGTATCCACATTCAAGTCCAACGTCATGATCAGGGGGAATTCGCGGAGCTCCCAGCCCAGAGCCCCTTCGTCAGTGCTGCTCGATAGGGCCAACAGAGCTCGACAGAGCTCACAAGCTTCCGACTGCAGTATTGTTATCTTGGCGATGGTCAATCCCAATCCCGGGTAAGTGCTGCGATTCGCGAAGCGCCGGCCTCTTGACCAGGAGCCTGGTGTATAGACCAACTCGTAGCAGTTGTCGCACAGTTCGGGCATGGCCTTGATTGAGGCGAGCGATACTTGGCGCATCCTGGCAGACAATGACCGCCCAAGAGGTTTCTTAAAGACCCGCAACAGCGATGTCGACGCCTTGCTCTTTGTCGAAATATCAGCAACATTCTTTCAGTACGGGAGTTTGAACGGCTACCGTAAGACTGGTGGAACGACCACGTGCGCTTGAAACTTCACCGGCTCTGTCCACCCCAACAATATCAATCTTTGATGTCATGGTTGTACTGAGGGTACCCAATGCACTTGATTCAGAGTGGCTGCTTCCATGAAAAGGGGAAACCGAATACAATGAGAAACACCCTTGCTACCGGGTGCCTCAGCCGCGAAGTACCGTGGTCATCCTGCAGGATGCTAATCTCGGCAGGCTATTTGCTTGAGGCGCAAAAAGTGGCTTGGACAATTGCTGCGATCCCTGCAGTATATATATTCTTGTCAGCACGGCTGCACCACTCAGCTCGTCAGTCTGACTGCAAGGCAGATATCGTTATGGCTCAGCAGGCAGGTTGTGGCTTGTTGTCGGTAGTGTGTGCTACAGTACATCTGCTATCATTGGATTAGGACCTGTAACCATTTGGCGCAAGTTAGGGGTGTTACTTCAAAAGCCGTATTTGGGATGTTTCATATTGTTTGGTTGGAGGCGAGGCGGTATATCTAGGTATGCGGACCTTCTGATGTCCATGAGCTGTCAGCTTCAGTCTGTTGTGATTGCTTTCCATTGCATCCTTCATGGATGTCTTTGGTAACCTTCCACGTGGAAGCGCACCGTCTAGGAGGAGGCATAATATACATGCCTGTGCCCTCGCACCCCGCCAACCCAACCTCTGCATCCTGTCTTCTACCACCTTGCCCCCCTCACCCCCGCCGGAATAATGAGACGCATCTTCCTTGCCCTGTATTGTCCTCTCAGCAAGACCCATTAAGCCTTTTCCGCCGAGACATCTAACCCAGCTGCGCAACCTCAGCCTGTCCTTTGGCCCGGGCCTCCGCCTCGAGCTCCCTCTCGGCCTGCCGGTAGTACTTGGCGGTGTCGACGCCGTGTTGGTTATGGTTGACAAAGTTGAACCACGGGACGACGTCGAAGAAGGTGGCCGAGTACCTCGACTGCCGCGCCGCGATGCCCTGCATGTGCGGGCTGAGCGTGCTCACGCCGTAGAGGGGTTCGCCGCGCTTGACCTTGTCAACCATCTCCCGCATGTCCATCTCGACCTCCCGTGCGTTCTCGCGCACGCCGTAGAACCTCACTGTGAAGTTTACTTGTCAGCTGGCGTCCCTCCTATCTACCCCTCGTAACGTTTTTCCAGATCCTGCTGCCACTCCTTTGATTCGTGTGCTGTCTCTTGTCCCGAGGGGGGGGGGGTCGCGTACTGGTTGATCGGTTGTAGAAGGACAGGAAACCGCCAGCGAGTCCGATGAAACCGGCTAGCCTCATCACCCGGGGAAACGCTCCTCGTCCGGCGTACGAGGGTGCGAGCTTCTCCATCGTCCAGAGCAGGCCCGGGCCAGCCGCAGCCGCCACAGCGCCGAAGGCGTAGTCGGATGGCCGTGCATAGGCAATCACGCGCCTGAAATGTCTGTTTCCATTGCTCAGTCACTCAATCGCCTCGTCTCGTTCGTGGGTGGGTTCATCGTACGGGTCATTGTCTATGAGCTTCGGGCCGGTGTTAGCAAACGACTGGTCGTTTCCGCGGGTCAATTGGGGGGCGACAACTTACAGGATACTCAGTCTGGACGGTCTTGCTTGGTATGTACGTCTGGGATGTGCTGTTCGCCATGGTTGCGACGGGCAATCTTGCTGCCAGCGGTGTTTGGGACTGCGATCAGGCACCGGGGGTGGATCGATTGTCAATTGAAGCTCGGCGAGTGGACGCCAAGCTAGAGGATTGTTTGCACCTGAAATTTGAGGCAGCAGTTGGAGTTGGCACGCCCGACTGGGCGGGGTGGGCCGATGGTGCTAACAGGGATCAGGGGGGAGCATGAGCCACCTCCAATTAATTAAGCTGGACGCCTGTGAGACGCGTGCATCAATAAACCAGACGCGTCTTCTTCATAGCAGCACCCATTTCGACTCTTTACCCACGACAGAACACCCAAGAGGCTTGCGATAATTTGTCACAAGCATCCACTCAGCACGCAATGCTGTCAAAAACAGACTCTCGAAATGCTGAGCCAGCAGCAGGCAATTTCGATGATCTGGACAACTACTTCATGGACGGAGATGTGGATGACGACCCATTTGTGACCCCCCCACCCGAGGATAACTCAAAGTCAAATAAGCGAAAGGAGCCAGGTGATGGCCTGGGTATCGATGAGGAAGTCTCGGTCGCAAAGAAGGCCAGAATACCCAGAATCAAACTCGACCAGGACAGGTACGCCCATGTGGAACCCCAGCCTCTCCCTACGAGGCTCATGCTAATTATGACCTAGATTACTTTCAGAAAAGGGCATTCCAGCGCTGAAGAAACGTGCAGGAAAACTGAGGCTGAAGGGAAAAGGCCACGAGGTACGTGTGACGCACAGCGGCAGTCTTGTCTGCGACACCAGCTCACCAGGCCCTATTGTAGTGGAGCGATGCGTCGCGGCTGCTGTCGTTTTACCAGGAATGGCTAGACGATCTGTTTCCCAAGGCCAAATTTCTGGATGCATTGGCCATGGTGGAAAAGGCAGGGCACAACAAGATGATGCAGAAGAAGCGAGTGGACTGGATCGATGAGGGGAGGCCCAAATCGACAGTTGTGGCTGATAGCGGTGACGGCGATGACCTTGCAGAGGACCAGCAGCAGGAGCATGATCCCGAGGTCCCAGCACCACGGCAAGCAGATCGGATCGCGCCCATCTTCGAGAAGACCGGCAGTGCCACTCGTCCGAGCACGCCGCCCGTGGACGACCTGTTTGAAGACGACATCTACGGCGCGACTCCGATCGGCGCGAGGACAGCTGCGAGACCGGCAGAGACAGGAGGCGAGCCTGATCAGGACGAGCTAGACGCGCTTATGGCAGAAATGGAGCAGGGGCCGAGCGCGCCGTCGCGACCGAGTGGTGGGGCGCCCAAGAGCATATTCGGTGATGGGAAGCCAAAGTCAGCAGAGAAGCCGAGACCAGTTGAGCCGGACGACGATGATCTGGATGCCCTCATGGCTGAGGCCGAGGCCGAACAGGCTCCGACGAGGCCACCAGGGGCTGATGCGTCCTCGGCGAAGCGGCCTGACTTCAATGACGAGGAGGAAGCCATGGCCGAGATGGACGGACTCTGGTGATGTCTCGGAACGGACAACTTAGCGAATAGTATTCTATTGTACTTGTGGCCGATGGCCCTTTCTTCCTTGACCTGCGGCTTTCTTCCTCCTGAAGAGCAGAAAATGTGGTGCGGGCAAGATATGCAGGATATTTGTAGTCACCTGGAATGGGAAATTGTGAGGGTAGAGCTGCATTAGTATTTGTTTGGTCAAGCCTTGACTTTATGGTTCCTTCGACATAGCTTGGAACGGGGAGATTCGCGCCGGGGGAAAGGGGGGGGGGTACACCAGTGTATCATATTATCCGGACGAGGATAAATGTGAGACTATCGCCAACCCTAAAGCACACACCCATACATTTACAAGCAGCCTCTTAAAATTAAGTGTTGGGTATAGTTGTTGCAAAAGTAGGTGGTCTCGGATTGAGTGTTTTAGGAGGAGGTGTTGTGTGGAAGTTGGGAGGGAGGAAGCCAGCTGCCTCTAATTACCTCTCTGTTTGATGTCATCAATTGCTTGGCCTCCAGTCACTCTGCTAATTTTGGTGGGGCCAGCACTGTTCATCCCACCAGGTCGCACCCAACCTTGGACCACAAGCTCCAGAGCTTCGAATCATCACACCACACCTGCAACCTTTCCTTTTAGCGTCGTCTGGGAAATGGTCTCTTTGAAGGGGTCGTAAACATGACAAATTCAATCTCAGAAGCTCTTGCTCATCTTCACCTGGCCGAGGAGTCGCTTGCCAATGACGACGAGATCGATGACATCCTCGAAAGAACAGCTCCGCACACCCAGCGGAAACTAGATGTCGACGAGCTCAAGAAACGCCTCGAAAAAAAGTATCTGACTCCATCACAAACCTTCTCAACGGAATGGCTCAATAGACTGCAACAGTAGGCTACCCTTGCTTCCCACACAGTTCCTCGGTCGGTTCCTTTCCTGACCAACATGCATCACAAGGCGATGGGACTGCCCAGTCGACTACACCGAGCTGTTCGGCATTGCGCCGACCCAAACCCGCACGGTAACGCGATTCGAACGACGGGGTCTTGAGGGCAGGGTAGTGGGCTACAAGAATGTCACCGTCACTGCGAATAGCGCGACGGCAAAGAACTCGACCTCCCTGACGCGAAAGCCCGCCTCGCGGGCCGACTTTGTGCGCGGCGCCGCTGGCTTCTTCCCCTTTGCCCCAGGTGGCCTGGACGGCATAGAAGCCACCGCTGCTCTGGAAGACCAGGCTCTACGAAATGAGGGGTACCTAGACGCGTCCTCGGGTGCCAACAAGCTCGAGAGGGTCATCAAGCTTGGCGAGGAGGGGAGACTCCTGGAAGTTGCGCCTGGAATGTCAAGGGGCATCGATTTTTCCAAGAAGGAAACAACGCAGGCCGTCGAAGACGAAGCCAAGGAGGTTGAGAAGGAGCTTGACCAGGAATCAGACCAAATACCCGGTGGACAACAGACAAATGGCGAGAACGGCGATAGTACCCCCACAGACAATCAAGAAGATGAAGATGGAGAAGATGACGAGGACATCGACGCAATTCTTCCAGTCGAATTCCCTGCCCTCGAACCTCATGGAAAACTCGTAGCGTCGAGCGCTAGAAAGGCTGGCCGCGAGTGGGCGCACATGGTGGACATCAATCGGGAGATACCCAATTTCCACGAGCTCGTACCCAACCCGGCCAGGGAATGGCCATTCGAGCTCGACACCTTCCAAAAGGAGGCCATCTACCACCTGGAGAACGGCGATTCCGTCTTCGTTGCCGCACATACATCTGCCGGAAAGACGGTCGTGGCTGAGTACGCCATCGCGCTCGCCGCGAAACACATGACAAAGGCCATCTACACCTCACCCATCAAGGCGCTCAGCAACCAGAAGTTCCGCGATTTCCGAGAGACGTTCGACGAGGTCGGCATTCTGACGGGAGATGTTCAGATCAACCCCGAAGCAAGCTGTCTCATCATGACAACGGAGATTCTCAGGAGTATGCTCTACAGAGGGGCTGATATAATCCGCGATGTTGAGTTTGTTATCTTCGATGAGGTACATTATGTCAATGACGCGGAACGAGGCGTGGTCTGGGAGGAGGTCATCATCATGCTACCCGACCATGTTTCATTGATTCTTTTATCTGCTACCGTACCCAACACTCATGAGTTCGCTTCGTGGGTCGGACGGACCAAGAAGAAGGATATATACGTTATCTCGACTCCCAAACGACCGGTGCCACTGGAGCATCATCTATGGGCCAACAAGAATATCTACAAGATTGTGAACTCCGAGAAGAAGTTCATCGAGAAAGGCTGGAAGGATGCCAACGCCGCTCTGACACGCAGAGACCAGCCCAAGGCAAATGAAGCTGCAAACAATGCACGTGGAGGTGGCAACCAGAGGGGAGGCCGCGGTGGGCCCAATCAGAGAGGTGCAAACAACCAGCGCGGAGGTCGTGGAGGCAATAACCAGCGAGGAAGAGGAGGCCCTCCACGAGCGAGCCACAACCCGGGACACATGGGCCGTGCCGGCCGTGTAGGAGGCTTTACGTCTGCTGCGCAGGACAAGAACCTGTGGGTTCACCTTGTGCAATTCCTCAAGAAGTCTTCCTTGCTCCCGGCGTGCATCTTCGTCTTCTCAAAGAAGAGATGCGAGGAGAATGCCGATGCTCTGAGCAACCAAGACTTCTCAACAGCTCAAGAGAAGAGCCACATCCACATGATCGTCGAGAAGTCGCTCGCACGGTTGAAGCCAGAGGACCGAGTGCTCCCACAAATCATCAGAATGAAGGAGCTACTGTCACGCGGCATAGCGGTTCACCACGGTGGTCTTCTTCCGATCGTCAAGGAGTTGGTCGAGATTCTCTTCGCGCAGACATTAGTCAAGGTCCTTTTCGCAACCGAAACTTTCGCCATGGGTCTGAACCTCCCCACCAGGACCGTCGTTTTCTCAGGCTACAGGAAACATGATGGTCACTCATTCCGAAATTTGTACCCAGGCGAGTACACTCAGATGGCTGGTCGAGCAGGAAGACGTGGTCTCGATACCGTCGGGTCCGTCATCATTGTCCCACCAGGTGGTGATGAGGCGCCTCCAGTGGTTGATCTTCAGAAAATGATCCTCGGCGAACCCCAGAAACTGCGGTCACAATTCCGCCTGACCTACAACATGATCCTCAACCTGCTCCGGGTTGAAGCTCTCAAGATCGAAGAAATGATTAAGCGCAGTTTCTCCGAGCATGCGACACAACAATTGTTGCCAGAGCACGAGAAGGCCGTCAAGATATCGGAGGCGGATCTGGCCAAGGTCAAGCGGGACTCTTGTGAGATCTGCGACGTTCACATGGATGATTGTCACCAGGCTGCGCAGGACTATCGCACTCTGACCGAGGAGTTGTACAAAGGAATATTGAATATTCCAATCGGCAGGAAGATATTCTCCCGCGGGACCCTGATAATATTCCAGAAAGATGGCATCAGGACCCCTGGCATCTTGCTCGCAGACGGAACGGGGCTGCAGGTGTCTGCGGACGTGGGACCTACGTTGCACGTCCTCGAGATCAAGGCGAACAGGGACACTCGCGACTCGACTGACATGCTGCCTTGCCTACCGGCCTTCCGGCCAATGTTCCAGGAGCTTCCTAAGCACAAGAAGTTTATCCAGATCAAGGTCATTCATGTGCCGCTGTCCGACGTTGAGGTTGTCACTGGCCACCAGACCAAGGGAATCATACCCGAGATCTTCCAGGGTGGCGAGGCCGGCAAGGCCGCAAAGGACGCAATTCTTCAGATCTTCAAGAGTTGGCAGCAAGCTCATTTCGACGAGACTGACCTGCGCCGGATCAAGAGCATGAACTTGCAGGAGATTGTTCAGAAGAGGAAGCAGGCGGAGCAAATGATCACCGGCTCGGACGCTCTGAGGTGTCCTCAGTTCCTCAAACACGTAAGTCTATAATCAGACTCAACAGCGCTGGCTGGCCCCTGGATAAGATGCAACTGACACTTTACCAGTTCGCAATGTGCCATGACCAATGGCTCATCAAGGAGCATATCGAGCAACTCCGCCAGGCCCTCTCGAACCAAAACCTGCAACTCCTCCCCGACTACGAGCAACGTATCCAAGTCCTCAAGGACCTGGAATTCATCGACGACTCCTCCCGCATCCAGCTCAAGGGCAAGGTGGCATGCGAGATTCACAGCGGCGACGAGCTCGTCCTCACGGAGCTCATCCTGGACAACGTGCTGGCCGAGTACGAGCCGGCCGAGATCGCCGCGCTGCTGTCGGCCTTCGTGTTCCAGGAGAAGTCGGACATCGAGCCGTCGCTGACGGGCAGCCTGGAGAAGGGCCGGGACACCATCATCGCCATCAGCGAGAAGGTCAACCAGGTGCAGGAGCTGCACCAGGTGATCCAGATGTCGGACGAGAGCAACGACTTTACTTGCAAGCCGCGCTTCGGGCTCATGGAAGCGGTGTACGAGTGGGCACGGGGGATGAGCTTCAAGAACATTATGGGCCTGACGGATGTGCTCGAGGGCACCATCGTGCGCACCATCTCGCGCCTGGACGAGACGTGCCGCGAGGTCAAGAACGCGGCGCGCATCATCGGCGACCCGGAGCTGTACCAGAAGATGCAGACGGCGCAGGAGATGATCAAGAGGGATATTACCGCCGTGGCGAGTCTTTACATGTAATTGGAGCCTACGGGGCCTTGGCTAGTGCGGCTGTCTAGGAGCATTTCCTTTTTTTCACCTTATGATTCACGAATGGGCATATCAGGCGGTCATGGCGAGTAAAATACGGCGGTAGACAGACGACAATGAATTTTGCAATGTATCCAGTTCCCGACGACCACAAGACCCACAACACATACACCCAACCATACCTCATAACCCACACCGCTTTCCTGATATCCGATCTTTTTTCTTCGAACAGCTAACAGCCCCAGCAGCCGTCACCAGAAGCAGACATCGGGTTCGACGAGGCCCACCAATCGGTACACAGAAGATGCAGCTCAGTATACATCACACCCGGATAATCAAGCCACACCCATCTCCGGGCGATCTTCACTGGTCAGCAGGCGCCAGCCCAGCCAAGCTAGCAGCCAGCCACTCATCGAGAGGGGGAGGGGCGTGGGACCCTACCCTACCCGCCTCACCCGGCAGAGGAGAGAACTTGGTGGGAAGGACGGCGACGTCTAGCTCCACGCCGGACCTGGGACTTAGGTGGCCGGATGGAGAAAGACACCACCCACGTGCCCACCTGGCCTTATAGCCCTCGGGGTTTCTGGCTACCCCAGGACACCTAAGACTGCAACATGCCCGAGTGGTTTGGAGCCATGAAGGCACGGTCTCTGTGATGTCCTTTTTGGTTATTGCCCTGTGGTGGTCCCTGGTTCGAGCGCGTATGTCTTGACTTTTGAAATGCCTAATTTTTGACATCAGGCTTGCAGATGATGCCGAGACCCTCCCTTTCTGAGTCCTTGACCATGCAATCCTGTTTCTTTCCATCATTTGTCTGGCCAATGGTAGAGCCCTCCCTCTTTTGACGATTTCTCTCGAGGAATGTTTGCACACTTTGGGGGGTTCATCAAAACAAGAACAAAAACAAGACAGGCATGTATGACATGCTGATAAAAATTCATTAGACTATGAGAGATGCCTTATCCCACCAACGCCAAACGCAGCCTAATCCATCCCAAATGATCGTGATGCGGCCCCTTATTCTAAAGCCTCGTGACTCGCATACACACACGCACATGTGCGCGCGCGCATTCCAGCATCAACAACAGTTTCCACCGACTCCTCACTCGCCCGTCTCACCCTCGACATCGAAGGCTTTCTAGGCCCTCAGCGCGCGCAGCCTCTGCTGCAGAGCGTCCTCCTGCTCGGGCGTGGGCTCGGTGGCGGCAGAGGCCTCCCTGACGGGCTCCTCCTTGGACGCCGAGGCGGATGCGAGCTCCCGCGAGAGCTCGACGCCGGCGTCGTCGGCCAGCTTGCCCAGCAGCTCGTGGACGGCGTCGTCGGAGACCTGGACCGAGGTCGACTGCGTCATGGCGTCCTGGTAGATGCCGTTGGACATGGCGTACTCCTCGTTCTGGTTCTTGAACTGCTCGAGGGTGACGAGGGTCTGCATAGCGGGTATGGATGTGTTAGTAGCCCATCTTGTATCCAGATAGATTGGGGGCGGAGGGGGTGGGACCATCGCACCTTTTCCGGGTTCATGTTCTTCTGGGCCCTGTTCATGGTCCGCGACGACTGCGCCATCATGGCCGTCATGCGGTTCATGGCGTTGTTGGCCTGGATCTGCGCGACCGACAGCTCGGCCATATCGGCGGCCTGGTCCATCTGCTGGGCGATGGCCTGCTTTGCGAGGAGCATGCGCGCCTTCTGGTAGGCCTGTTGTGTCTCGCCCTTCTTGAGAAGCTATAGTTGCACCCCCCGGAAGGGCATCTTGTCAGTTTTCTCCATTCAACCCCGGACAGATCGCGCGTCTTTTTTTTTTTTTTATGCAAGTCTCGTGTCACTGACAGTCTGGATCTGCTTCTTGAGGTCGCTGTCTGCCTTTTGGGCCTTGGCGGCCTCGCGGCGGGCTTGTTTGGCGTTGAACTGCAGAGGGATTGGCTTGTTAGCTTCCTGCTCTTCAGAGCGCGGCCTGATCGAAGTTCTCTTTCGTAGGAAGAAGGGGTCGCATACCCTCGCCTGGAACTCAGTCTGCATATCTCGTGCGAGTTGTCGTTGCGACATGGTGGCGGTGGAACGAGGGGCTTATCGCGAGGTGGGGATCAGGTGGGACCGTTGTTCGCCAGGGGGGAGAGGGGTTGTAGCAGTCGCTGAGGTGGCTGGATCGTTGAGTGCGGGCGTCGATGGCGTGTCTTGGATAGGGAGTCGTGGTTGCTTGATGATGACTGTTGTCGCTGGGTGAGCGTCTTGGGTTTGGTTGTCTTGGCCTCGGGCCCTGCGTGTGGGGTGCCTGGGCCATTGTAATGGGGCAGGCAAGGGTGGTAGCTGCGCCACACAGCAATGACGTCCTGGCAATGTACTGACGTACACTTGGCAGGGAAGCAGGGACATCGGTCTAAGTCAAGCCACAGCTCCAGCCTCAACTGTCAAGTCAACGGCATCATCACCACCCACCGGGGTTTCATAAGTGGAGGAGGAGTCAATCCACAACATACAATGCATGCACGTTAGACTGTATCAGCTGTGTAATTTCTTGCCGTTACGGTTAGACACAATCCCCTCAACTGGTATTTCATCATTTCCAGTCGCATGAACATCATCAAAATGTCCACCAAGACAAAGCTCAATGTCCAGTCGTTCCCACGCCCCCCTCTCTTGGAAAAGACTCCGAGGCACCTGCAGATCAGGTGGAATGGCCATCTCATAGCCGACACCAAAGATGCGTACTGGGCACTCGAGACCCATCACCCTCCTACCTACTATCTTCCGCCCTCATCTATCAAGTTGCCTCTCACAAAGACGACGCGGACCACCTACTGCGAGTGGAAGGGGGCTGCCACGTACTGGAGCATTGTGAACCCGGACAACTTGTCTGAGACCGTCTCAAATAGGATCTGGTCCTATGAGAGGCCCACCAGGGGATTCGAGGCAATCAAAGACTATCTTTCCTTTTACGCTGGTCCATGGGACTGCTTTGTGGACGGTGAGAAAGTCGAGCCCCAGCCGGGCGACTTCTACGGCGGTTGGGTCACGAGCGAAATCGATGGCATTGTCAAGGGCAGGAATGGTAACTGGGACCCTGTACTGTGAGATTGTTTGCAATACGTTCGATATTACTTTGTTTCGGCCTTTCCAGAAATAGTGCCCGACTCGACGGTCGAGTGAGTAGACAGTTACTGTCGCATCCTGCGGCGGCTCCTTTCCTGTGCCTTGATTCCTTGTGCATCTGCGCGTTCTGCCTTGGCTTGAAGTCTCGATTATGAATTTTGTTTGCCCCAACTCCACATGGAAGATAAATGAGGACTCTGACACCCACAAGGCTACAATAGGCCTCGACTTTAAGACATGGAATTCTCGTGGCTTTCTTTGTGTTCTTGTTAGAGACACATCTCAGCCCCCGGACATCGATTTATTTCGCGAGTTGAATACCCCCTTCTGACCACTGCAATCAGTGCAAGCATCCCGGTACCTGCGTTTGACATTGTTTGCGTCATGAAACGCAATGCGTGAAATACGGTCGGGCATAGAGAGCTTCCTGCCAGCGCAGGCATCGGGTTGCATTTTGTCCAGTTATGAGAAACTTACATATTGGGGTTCATGTGCCAGCTTGAACTAGTATGAACCTATTCTCTCACTGGAAATCAACCATCAACACTACTATCGACACACACATCAAGACCCAGACACGCATTCCTCACAGAACAACGATCCTCCCCTTGGCGCCCTAGGATGGCCGTCGCGAAGAGGAAAATCGGCGCTGATGATGATTCACTGGCGTCAGTAGCCAAGAGGCCGAAGAAGATCATCCAATCCTACAACCTAAGTATGCACTTGGCAGAAGACATCAAGAGCCCCTTGGAGGACTTCATGAAGGACATTCCACCAATGAAGGAGTCAGTCACGCTTAAGGAAGACTCACCTTTACCTTACACATGCCTATCCAAAGACGAAGTGCAAAACACTGAGTACAAAGTCCGACTGCGTTCCGCTTTTAACGTCAAGCTGCCTATGACTCTTTCCCTTCCTGATGATTCTCTTCAGGATGGCACCGCCGCAGAAAATGTTCCCTATAAGTGGATGAGAAATCAGTATGCACATTGCATCATACCAGAGGCGGGCGAGGAGGACGACTTCGCCTTCGATTCTCGGACCTTCCATACCCTCCGGAATCTTCACAACGCTCGGGTCCGGATCCGAGATTCCGAGTACCTTCCAGACTACATCGTCTGCAGCCTTGCAACTCGCTGGATATCATTGGAGGAGAAGGACCGACCGGCCACTGATGGCTACCTGGCCAATGGCGAGATCTTTGTCGCCACCTGTCTCCCCTTGACCAAGAATGAGAGTGCCCTCAGGCAATACTTTAAAATGCACTACTCGACGGAATTGTCCGCGCAGCACTACATCCCGCGCAGCAAGTACTCCGTCCACTTCGTGGGCAACCCCATCCTCAACACAAAAAGCGAGATTCAGAATGTCCACATTCAGTCGGTCCTCATTCGCAATACCAGAACAGGTGGACTGGTCTACATAGATACCGGGGATCATACGGCCCGCCAAGGGCGGGCGGTAAAAGCAGTGCGAGTGCTCAACGCTTGGCTGAAGTTTCAGAAGGACAAGTGCCCGGACGCTGAACTCGGGCACATCCACCGTACGTCTCCCATAGTCCTTGACGTGGACAAGGAAACAACACCGTCGCTCCGGTCACTCCACGCGCCTGTGTCCGCCTCGCTGTTCCTCCGCCGTCGCATCACGAACTGGGGAGACGTGAAGGCCTTTCACCTACGCAATGGCCCAAACTCCACCGCTGTTGCGAACTACGCTCTGCAGAATCTTTCTGGGTGGCTTGGTCTGAGCGCCAAGTCCAAGATCTTGAATATTTCCGCCACAAAGACCAACAAGGGAGCCCATTCCTTTCAACACATTTACATGGATGGAGGCCTCCGTGGTCGAGATGAGCCCAGACCAGCGTCCCAACACATCATTTCCGCCACGAAAGGCAACCTGCCCGTTCTCAACGAGGAGCCCGACGGCGTGAGCTATGATGACACCGACCACGAAGAGTGCATAACCGACATCACCAGTGAAAGCGTCAGCGACGACGAAGACATCGTCATGCCCGACCAGCCCAATAGTAACGGCACGACGCCCAGCAAGGACGACCCCAAGGACGACGAACCGACTCGCGCTGCGGAGAAACCCAAAAATGACAACGGACTTGCCAGAGGAGACTCCGGCAGCAAGGGCGCCGACAAAAAGAGCCCCGGTGGTGACAAGTCTGAGAGAAGCCGTGAGCCTGCCAAGGAGCAACCCGCAAAAGAGGGCGACACTTACGAGGTGGGCCTGGATTCCGATGGGTCTGGCAGTGGTGCTGAGCCTGCCAATGATGCTTCCGGTGACAAGGAACATTGAAGCCGCCCCCACGAAGGCGCCAATGCTGAGGGATCCAGCAGGGGTGGTGACGCCGACAAGGACACTCCTGCTACGACTTGAATATGTGTCACAGGACGGGATGGGATGGGAAAGGGTGAGAAGGTCATGATGTGTGAGATTGGGACTACTTGTCGGTGTACTATTGAGTCTCTAGAATCGCTCCGAGCTTTTTGATAATCTATCAGCTGGACCACACCAGCCAGGAGACGGCTGTATTCTGGAGGACTGGGTCTAAAATTGACACTCAGGAGCTTGGATATAATCCCACATAGACCAACATCAGATTGATATTCCGTTCCGACACGAAGCTCCAATTGTGACGGAATTATTCCCAAAAGCTGCACTCAGTAACTGGCTAATTCAATCCTCAGGAGCCGTCGAATCAATCAGCTTCGAGTTTTCACGAGGACACTGGAGGCTAAAGAATTCCGATATTGAATGATGTTTTGGTAGCTCTTAGGGAGCACTCTAATTCTTGAGAAATCTTGAAGAATTCGCCAATGTAAGTTAGTTTGGCAATATTTCACTTGGACATTCTCCCCTCAAATTCTTTATCTACAAACGTCTGTTTCATATGTTGGTGCACTAACCGTGCGACGACGAGGCAACTACGAGAACACCAGGCACAATGCTTGATCCTGTGGAAATAATGAAGAGATGTCTGATGTGATTTTAATTGATAAAGTGCTTTAATCTAGGCCTTCTCGGTGAATGTATTGGAAACTGGCTGGCTCGGTGAGCACGTCAGTATACCTTGATAATACTTACATTCTAGTAATGGATTTCTGTAATCCGTTGTAACAGTTCAACTGTCTCAAATTGAGCAAGATTCTGTGATTCCTAGATATACTCGAGATGCTAAGTAGACCAATTGGTTGGGTTAATTGCCAAATTTAACGTCACAAAGCCTTCAGACCATCTCCCTGATTTCGTTACAGTAGATTATATAAGGTAATATATATTCTAGGGGTCACCACCAGGGTGCGGGAATCAGAGCTACGATACTGGCTAGGAGTTTTATTTCACGCGCAAGGCTGTTGGTATGTAATCAGATATTCAGTTTCTACATACCACCTGTCGTCTCTAAATAAAGCCTCAAGCATCCTATTTCTCCGCAGGATCAATCCGTCGAGGTACGGAACCCTGCCCCTGAGTAATTCCATCATGTCTTTTCGATCCATCTCGGTCATGAATCCAGTGCTGCCTCCACTTCCATCCACTCAGGCTAAGTTTTATACCTGATGTCGGCCTTGAGTTGTCGCACCGGGTTCTGGGGCGCGCGGTCTATCCGCTCCTATCAACATCCCTGCCAGGCGAGCGGTCTACTGGCAGAACACCGCGCATCATCATAGCGACGCCATATCTGTCCATTGAAAACACACCTGCGGTTTGTTCGTGCAAACTTCCCCCGGCCGCCAGACCTGGCAGAAAGGATCGGGCCGCGGTATCCAAGTATCCCTGTATTGACCTGTCGACGTAGTCAGCATGCTAGTAGGTTTTCCCTTGAGAAAGGGGGGGAGTCGATGCAGCAGGATCTATGCTGGTCAGCCAAATTTGTCTTCGCCTGTCTGGTACGATATGGCTGACAAGGTTGTGCTGCTCAGTTTTATCCATGGCTTAATACCTGTCAGCTTCGGTCGACTTTTACTTGGACTAACCAGTGGAGCTCATTGGCTTATTCAGCGCGCATCAACCAGAATTAGCTTTCAAGTGTGTGCGCTAATCATTACCAACTATGCCTTAAATATAGTAGCTGTTGGCTGGGTCACGTATTGCAATACGATGGGGGTTATGGGTAATAATTCTTCTATGGAGGAGTAGTGGGTGTAGTGGGCGTAGCCCGCCAGCTATCTCGGGTTTATATAGAGGCTGCAGTTTTTGCTAAGTAAGCAATCTGCGCCCTCTGGCCTACCAGTATGTAGCTGTAAGCGTTAAGCCACTAGTGCTGTTGGCATACTACTATGCCACACTGGCGTCTTTTCTTTTTGCCCGGCGGCTGTCTCTTACACACAACCAGAAAAAAAACTCCAGCGTGGGTTAACCCACACTCTCCGCTGTTATAAAAGGAAAACCAAAGAAATTACGGCTTCGTTTACCAATCCCTATACCCCCACTA